>DWQX01003796.1:0-16634 GCA_018245475.1 Pharmacophagus antenor
ATTTAAATGTATATATATATATATATAAATCTTTTAATGGAATGGAAAATTAAAGCAAATTAGTAAATTGTAATGATATCTACTGCAAAAACTGGACAAGCGGACCTGGAAAATTTCTAATAATATGTATATATACTTTAACAGGGAGATGATGGACACGAATATTTTTGAAAATTAATCAGTGCAAAATTAAACGTTTTAAACAATGTTAACATATACATAAAAATATGATTTAATAAGAAAATCATGTATTAATCAATAAGGCTCCTAAAACTAAAGATAATAATTCAATTCTGTAATAACAAAAATACTCTTCAAGAGGAAATTTCTTTCTAGATAGAATAAAAAATATGTATAAAGAATCTTTACAATTAACAAATATAGCTAATTAATTCTAGGTTTAAAGTTAAAAGTACTAATATTTTAGTGCTTTTTAATTTTTGAATTATTATATCATATAAAAAATAATTATAATTTCATAAATTCTTGGTAATCAAATAAACTGGTTTACGGTGTCTATGCACCACCTATATCTTTTCATAAGAAGCTGTTTTTGTAATTTCAAGTTAAATAATGATTTAGCAGACTTAAAAAAACACTACTTATTTATTTCTAAGATGTTAGTAAAAAGGAGAACAAAATTGCAATATTTAAATAATAATTTGTAACAATAAAGAAAGGGCGTAATCATTTTCGCAGATCCTTACTGATGTTGAACAATGAAATATCTCATATTAGAGGTAGTTTTTATACACATGTTAATATTACCTCAAAAAGTAATAAATACTTACGAAAAGATCTCCTAGACCGAGAAAATCTGCTGGCTATATTTTGTAAGATTTAGGGTAACCTAAAGAACAATGAATATTGTCAAATATTTGTGATCACTCGCAAATACTAATACACTCTATCTTTATTAGTATGAGTAAGCGAATACAAAATTAGACCTCTATGATTTTTAAGACATTCTATATCTTATGAATACTTTTTAATCCATTTTCACATTCTATGTACTGTGAGATCAGTAAGTAAACCCGACGTGTTGATGTTAGAACATGAATTTATCATTATTTCCGTCTCAAATAGTGAAAAAATTGAAACCAATCATAGATTTATTAAATTTTAATGGTGTAACAGATTCAGGTATAAGTATAATTAAAACAAAGGTAAATATATAATTCATACTTATATAAATAACTTTAAAATCTATTTAATGAAAAATACCAGTAAATGCACCTATATTTTAACGAATTTATCAACTCTGAAAGTGAAAATGAAATCATTAACAAAACTTGCCAATTCTAAGCTTAAGGCTTCGACTAGTGAAGAATTTCAAAACGCTATACTATTCACGTGGATTTGATTTTTTATATAAATTAATATATAGTATTAAACTATATATTAATATCTTTTAGGTTCCGTTTTTTTTTTTTGTATATTTTATTTGTTTGTATCATATGAATGTAATATTAACTGTTAAAGAGAAGGAAAAAAGTTCTCAAATCATGTGGTAAGCTTATGGTAATATATGAACACGCATTTTAAAGCAGTCTGACTAGATATTTTTTGTCATTGAAAAGAAAATTGAAGTCAGTCCCATAAAATTGGCAAATAACAACACAAAGTAACCCTTAGGATAGATAATAAAGAAATTGTTTTGAATCTATTTATTTTTCAGTTCTACCATTGTGTTTTACGAACGTTCAATTGTTTGTGAATTTTTATGTGATTTGTAATACTATAAAATGTTACAAGTATAATTATTTTTCTCATAAGTTACAATAGTACAAATACACATAACTTTGTAATTATAAGTGCTATATGTGTATATTTATAGATTTAGGTGCTACGTATAGCCCGGAAAATAGAAGATATATCATACTGCGGTTTTTATAAACTTAGTTACAGTGTCTCCGTCGTTATCGGGTTTGCGACATTCCTAAACATCACATCATTATAAATATAATATTTTCTCCCAAAATGTCTCAAATTGCTATATAATTACTAAATAAAATTTACACATTTCCTTACATTTACTTAATTTTTTTATTCACAAGTATGACGTCAAAAATAATTCTATTTTATTAATGATGATATAGATGTTTAACAGAATGTTATATTATATGTAATATTCTGTAAATCATTCATAAATTCAAAGTCGATTTTAGCAATTCAATACTTTTGAGACATACTTTGAATAATGTCAATAACTAAAGCAAAACATTTTTATTTTGTAATTTTAGCGCAATATTGAACTATAATATTTTCTATTGACTTTAAGTAATTATAACTAAATGGAAAAAATTAAAACTTACCCAGCATTTATTTTGTACAGCACACTAACACTACTTATATTCAATTGATTAATATGCCTTAGATATGTTAAATTTAATTTGATATGTTTTGTATTGATATTCTTTAGAGTGGTTGTTGTATTATATACAATAATGACTCTAATACAATACAAATTAGAAAGTTCGTATTTATTCCGATATGTCAATACCAGATATGATATATTTAGAAAATGCTGGGGCGCATCACCCTTGAAGATGATTTCATTATGATATTGATAGCAACGTTTTTTTAGATGTTTGTTTTGTTTTTTTTTTGCAATGTTCGTAGAAGAAATCACCCTTAAGAGTGATGCGCCCCCGGCGGGCGCGCCACGTGACTGCCGGCTCCGTTGACGCTTTGTGTTTACATCCACTCCCCCCACCTCCGCTGCATAACCCCGCCACCCCTACCAACTTCCTATCCCCACTCACCGCCGGCCGTTCAAAATTTTCCAATATGACGGAAAAACTACAGTACCGCAACTACTAACAATGTATTTTAATTAACATTATGATTATGGTCGCCTCATGAGCCATCTATGAACTAAATTTACAAAAATTTTTTTACATCAAAATAATAATTAGAAAGATTTCTAATTAATACTTTCATGACATGACAATGTCAAAAACTGTTAATGAAATTATCATTTTTAATTTTAAAAATATTGAAATATATTTGTTGCTACAAACTTTAAAATTATAGTTTTATATTTTACTTTCCTTTACAAGAATATGATTTTCGATGTCCTATATAATTAATTTGATAATTTATTTTACTTAATTAAAAAGACATATTTTTTTCTTCACATCAATGAGGTAGAGGAGCTCATTAACCTTTCTTATTTTTCTTATGTGTGTCGGTTCCGTTATCAACACTTTCCTTGTATTTAACGAATAATTTAATGTGAAATTGTAGTAAACTACCAAAAACATGATTCACATACTTGATATCAATGCCACATTGCTTTCATTTGTGGAAGTAAGTGTTATATATGACAGTGACGATACTTAAAATTTTAGTTCAGTTTCTGATAATCTTACGCAGATTTACCTCATTTATTCGACGTAACTTGCACTATCATTAATGACCATGAAAACCGTTCCATTTAAAACAATTGTTATATCGAGTTTTACAGAATTCTTCAAAATATGTTATTCCCTATTGTATAAATATTGTGACGTATCTTGAATTTTTCTATGTACTTACCCGACTAAATGTTTTAAAATATCGCGTCATAGAAAGATGCAACAGAAAAGTATATTCAGAGAGATTTTTTTAGAACGACTTAAAATTTATAAAGTTGTTTTCTTTAAATATTCCACACGCATTGAACGCTAAAATTATCAAGCTCAATGCAATTTCTTAATACACAACAGTACTTAAAGTTTTCTTAGTTTAATCAATTATTAAATTCTAATATAAATCTTGAATTTATGTTACTAAGCCATCTAGAGTACATTCATTGGAGTGCAAAAGCAGATAAGCAGCTTTAAGTCATAAAAACTGTACTTTTTCATTGGGAAGGGAAAACGGTTCCTTTACTAGAAAAGTTTCTACATTATTCTGCACCATACACTTAGTATGTTAGAAGTAATACGTATTAGAATCAAAATGTCCAATGTAATATAAATCACATAAACATAATTATTTTTCGAAAATCTAAGTCGTGTATATCCACAATGCATTCTAAGTTTAGCGGTATATTAGAGAATCTTTCCATATTAAAAGTTGACATTTTTTCATCATATGACAAAATAGTAACTCAAAAAGCACGAACTTTATACAGGTGCAAATTTATTATCTATTTTCCCAGCAACAGAGTATAAAACTTTAAGAATAATATCTCTGCCTTTAAAAAAATCGTCGACTGCAACGAAAGACTGTTATAAAAGCTAACAGATTCAAAATGTAGGCGTCCTGTTTTACCATCCTTATAGCTGGAATTTTTTTTTCCTATTTTTGAGACTTCGTGGTTCACTTTTCAGATAGAAATTCGCACCACTTAGTACAGATGCGTCGTTATAATACATAAAAATAAAAGAGCTAAAAGTAATACGTCGAATTGAAAACCTTGCCACCAGTTAAAAAAAGAACTTGTATTTTTATTTTAAATACGTGCACGCGTAGAACATTGTTTCACTAATGCATTTCCATCATTAAAGTCGTTATAGATGTTCGTCGATATCGCAACTTGTTATCCACACGCAAATATTAACATTAACACGACATTATTCAGATTTGTATTTTTAAGCTAAGCTAGCTATGTTATCTAGATAATTTTCACAGCTATCTATATTTACAAAAGCTTAAAATGTGCCTACAAATAGGCTACGAAGCACTAAAAAGGCTAAGGTTTCTGATTATCTAAACATTAAATAGTATTAAAGTGGCTGTTGGATATATCTAAATAACAGCTTTTTTCGTAATTCAAATTAATATTTTAATTTTATCTATACCGAAAAAACATTTTTTGTTATAGTTGTAGGTACCATGTAAATATTAATTTCTATCTGTTTTTGTAATCAATAGACATCTAAGACATAATTAATAACATAGACGTTTTGTATCAGAAAAAGAAAATTAAGCTATGTACCAAAAATTATCATCACAAAAACAAAAAAAGAGTGAAAAAGCTTCTTCTTCTCTTTCTTAACTTACCAACAAGTGGAACGATGGTCAGACGTATATGTATTATTTTAAATATATACACACCTGTATAAAATATATTTAAAAAATTGCACAAATTCCAATTCATAATCAGTTTAACAGGCGTATTTATATTTGTGGAAAATGCTGTGCTTTCCTTAGAACGACTTCTAATAATAACCACTAACAACGACTACCTGTTTCAACTAGCAAATAATAATTATTAAAACGATTAAATTGGTCCATTGCCTATTTATCTTTAATCTCCTGATTCTGTTAAAAGAAGGCATTCTTTAATTAATATTGATGTATAAAGTGACCGTTACAGTATTACACTTAAGGTGAACAAAATGTACGAAAAGAAATCTTATTGTCGAGATTAGAAAAAGTTACACTCAAAATATCCTTTTTCGTTTCACGCTGTGCTTGGAATTACGAGATTAAAATGTATATAGCCCGTTAATAAATCTTTGCAAAACTTTTAAACTAATGATTTACCACTTCTACTCCCTTAAATTAAATATGGTTTGACATTTCTTATAAAGTGTTAACCAATATTTAAAAAAAATCATGATTACAGAAATGAATCATACTTTTCGTTCTCTTAAAGTTGAGTGTCGTTCCTCATTTGCAGTACTTAAGCGCTAACAATTCATATTATTCTCTAGCTTTTAAATCGCGGTACCTAGTATTATTAAATGTTACTTCCGTGATAGGTCTAAGCAGTTTAAGTTTTTGAAAATTTTAAATTAATTATTTTCTTTTGTGTACACATTTTCGCTTCCAGAATTACATTGTTTAAATATAACCAAATGCCTATCTAACTAATTCAGATAAAAGTAGGTCGGAGTAAAGAACGATTTATTTCATCCATAAACATAAAAACGTATGTCGTGTTTAGAACTTAAAAGGAAAATAATCAATATTTTCATTATGTAACAATGCAAATGTAACCAAAATTAAATATTGTTTTATTACTACATAATTTATCTAATTTTAATAAACTTTATAAGGATACTCCTTTAGCTGAAAATCCCTACAAGTGAACTTATACTAATGAGGCAATCGCAAGAGATATTAACGCGGCTCGCCAAACGGGCCTAATTAGTGGAGCTTACATTTAAGAGGCTTTACTTTAGTAGCCGCTGCTAGCGAAAATCAACCCTATCATATTTTTAATAATAAATTGTATATTAGATAATAGTAGTCAGTAAAAATTCCGTGTATCAAGGAATTGTTGTTTAGGTACTTCAATGCAATTTTTTTGATATATAAAATATTTTATTGTTAGTGTAGTAAACTATTCAAAATATCAAATATCAAGTGAAATTTACTTACAAATATAAAGTGATTTAAGAATAACAAAGAAAAAGTGGGTCTTATAATAAATCAATTTATTGCTTACAATGCCTGAAATGAAATTTCTTGGTTCTAAAAGAATTTGTTTGTCACTATTACTAATCTCATATTGTAGATGAATCTCTCAAACTGAGGACATCTAGATTGCCTAGTGCTGGTTATCAGCGGTTCATATTAAAACGTAATGGTTTTTAGCTACACGTTACAAATTTACTTACTATATTATTTCCTTCGTTACAAATTTCCGTCAATAAATACGAAGACTTTCGCGACATATAAATGGTAAAAGATTCTAAAGAAAAAAATACTTCTTATTAAGAGTTATTACTTTTATAACTTCGAACTATTCACTGCCTCTATAAACAGCCTCCGGACAAATTGTTAATACGAACCGGTATTCATCACCATGGTATTGAGTTCAAATGAATGGCAACCGAATATAATCTCCATGGGGTTCTGTATAAAAAAAAGTCGGGGTCGGGAGGGGCGGAGGGGGGAGGATCGGGCGGAACAACGACCTCGTTATGCCACTTCCGGCGGATGTCGACTCGTGATGCATTGTCGTCGCCTTCGGAGGGTGGACATCGATGTTTTCATTTTCATCATAAACATTGCGTACCCGTTCGAACGTAAAGCGTTCGCTTAACAAATGCGTTAACGATGTAGCGTTTCTAATCAAGATTTTGCTGTAATAAATATTATCCAAATAAAACGTTAGCTATAGACGAGTAACTAAAATATAGGTACGCTGATATAATTTCATGAAAAGTATAAATAGACTGTTTTATTAACAACATAAGTATATATATTTAAATCACTCTTATAGAAGAAAATATAAAAATTCATAATAAATTACTGGCACGTGAAAATTTTTTTTTTTAATTTTTCCGCTTTTAGAGTTGAACTTTTTTATGAGACTAACTTCCATATTTACGCTTTCCATAAAAATATTGCACGAAGTTTCAATAGAATTAACGGGTACGGAGACTTTCTTTTTATCTTCTTCTCTCATCTTTAGATCTTCTCAGATTCTATCATCTTTAAAACTGATTTTTAATTGTTATGTAACCCACTAAGTAGTGAACTTTTTCCAATAAAAAAGTATGATCCTTATTGTGCCAATTAGTAAAAAATTATGCATGATCAAACAAACAAAAATTAAAATAACGGAAATTCTCAAAATAAAAATAAACTTAATTTGTTAATTTCCACTTTGTTTAATCCCAAATATTACGACTTAAACACAATCTCAACGCGTAGAGAAGTCGAACCTGTAACATCACCTGAGTATGCCACGTATGGATGCAAAATGTTTTAAGATTTGTAATAACGCGTAATAATTTTAGTTTTCTTTAATCATGTAATTCCACAGGGTAACGCACAGAATGGAATATATGAATGTTATTGAAAAATCAGGTCTCCTTATACAAGTTTTTGGTACTTAAGAGGAAACCTCCCTGCGTTATTTTATAATATGCAATATTTTTGATTCGATTTTTTTTAACAAATAATCATCCACAAAATAATTACGGGCTGTTGCGTCGAAAACTGTCGCCATGGAAAGTAATATCGCCGATGCAACGGAGGTGTCTTTTTGGTCCGAGCCCCCCGGGAAATCACGGTAATCCATGCCGTCGACAACGCGTGAGCTAAATCCCTGTCTAGTGAGGCTAGTGATGAGATGTGCGTACAATATCGATAGTCATATTCTTTTCTTATTATCAATGACTTAAGGAAAAATACCAATATATTGGCATTTGAGGATACAATTATGAAGGGCCCATTATATGAAAAAAAGTTTTAGTGACACTTAACTCCTACTACCAACTAATGTTATATGTTCATGTCTTTTACCATGCCTTACAAAAAAGGAACTATTACACCCTGATAACGATGAATTATGTTGACGTATACAGTACATAATGAAATCCAGACTAGCTTCTTTGCCATTTGATGGACTATAACCAAAAGAGAGTGCATAAACCTATAGTAGAAATTTGGACTAGCGTAAAACACGGCAGTTACAATAACATTTTTATATTACGTTTCCATAAATTGTTAAATGCTTATTTTAATCGATATATGGTTAAAAAAAGGACCTAAAAGTCTTCTCTACTTAAAACCACAGCTGAATCCAGAGATCGCCGTGAATGGGCTCTGATGAATCATGCCTGTTCACATGGAACGATATATAATGCATTAAATACTCAATATCCTAACGCTATGCTGAAGAGGAGCTAAACTGTTAGAAAAGAGTTTATCATACACCATATGATATACAATTAAACAGTTTGAATTCTATCTGAATATGAAGCAATGTATGGTTTAAAAAAAAACTTCGAAATCTTTTGAACAAATACTTCTCTAATTATATCTTGCTAATAGCAACAATTTTGTCTTAGATATTTAGTCTTTAAGCAAGTTTCAGAAGGAACACGAGGTAACAGTTTTTCATTATTATATTTTATATAAAGACGTATAAGTTCCCGAAGTTTTAAGTATATATTACTTTCAGTCTAGTAATGAAATTTTATAATACTTTAATATCTTTTCAGAAGAAGGTTTTTTAAATATGTTTTTGTTTTAATTTTACGGTCGTTGCATTTTCGAATCCACGAAATTAATCACATACAAAAAAAAGTATTATAATATATTGGTTAAGTTGAGAAATTTTGATAATTTTAATACAATCACTAAAAATTTTGTAATAATCTAAAATATTAATATAATTATCAAATAAAAACGCAATAACATAAATATTACCTAATATTATTTTTAAAACATCATTTGCTCAGTATCATTGAAAAAGTTTTCCGCTTACTACGCAACTGCCATTTTCACTCGAGGGTAAGAAATTAAGTTAATTAAAAATCGACTCCGAGGGAATGTGTCAACGTCGTCTGACGTCACGACTACTTAACGACGAGCTCCTGACAAATAACTAAGATGACAATTAGGAGTTTGGAACAGCCAGACTCATAAGTCTTCATTACTCTCGTCGATCCGCAAACTTTGATGAGTCGATACTGAAGCTTAGATATGATCTTTTACTGGCTTTAAGAAAGACTGCTGTTATCCCCGTGCTATACTGTGTTACGTTTCGGACTTAAAGCTTGATATATAGTTTTTCTTATAGGATAAAAATAATGTAAGTTTTCACATCACGTATGTATGATGTGATTACCGTCATTAGATTAATATTTAAATGTACGTCGAAGCTTGCTGAGTACTATTTTCAACACAGTAATTTTATTGTGGAATTAGCTACCGCCCGTCTGTGGTGCCATTTACAGCGAAACAATTACCAAGATTTTTAAAAATAACATGAAAAAACGTATAATGTCCATATCGCCCTTTGTAAAAATATAAGAAATAATTAATAAATTTTATAAAAACTTTACAAATATATGTTCTATTTAATTCAGTGAAATTATATAATTAAATTCTCTTTAGTTCAAAATACATTTTTTAAATAGAATTTGTTCATGGCAGTTGCATTAGACGAAAAATATGGTAAAGAGAAAGTTATACAAATGAATATTGCTCAGTATTACTCACGGAGTAAGGCTTGTGAATCTTGATTGCGGAACTATTTTTTTTGAGTGAAATATTGAGATATTTTTTTATTCTCTGAAACGCATAACAGCACAGTCGTGCTATATAATTTATATTAATGGTAAATAATTCCGAAAGCACAAGAAGTAAACTTAATTTCCATTACAGTTATTTTTCTAGTAAACGTCTAAAACTTAAGCCCCTTATATTTTAAGTTTTAAGCTTATATAAGTATTATAAAATACCACAAAAAATTTAAAGTAACTTACAAACTTTACTAAATTAAACAACAATATACAATCATTTATTCAAAAATAAAACGTAATAAAGGAACAGTTTCGACGGGCATTATTAAAATTGACGATACATTGCGTTTCGACAATAACGCTATCGTGTTTCCTATAGTAATTAGTATTCACATTGTGGCGAATGATTTGAGTATCAGTAGCTTTTCACAATATCGGTTACATTCTGCTAATTAGTTAAATAAATCGTGATTTCAAATCATTGGGTTAATACCGAAATATGTTTTATACACGAAATTGAAAAATACTGTATCGAAGACAAACATAAAAGTAAAATTAAAAATGACTATGTAAGACTTATAATATATGGTACGAAATGATTATACTTTTTGTGGTTTTTTACGTTTTATAAAATTAATTAAAGTGCAACGAAGTTTATTTGAATAACTTATAAATTTATTTTATTAAGTTTAATATTACTAAAAGGATTGATAATATTGTGTAGTCAAACAAATTTGACATTTTTGTAATGTATTTGTACAATTCAATATCCGTATGTACCACAAAAACGTTTTTCCTCCTGCGCGGAAAATCTCTACAATGGCGTATCAATTACGTATTGGCGGCAATCGTTACGTATAAGTCATTATCATATCAAGCCCCGACTGCAATTCGGAAGCGGATCGGGAATAGCCCGGAGGCGCAACGATATTACTGTTTGCCGTCGACAAATATTTGGACGGTTCGCTTGCCCCCGCCCCGCTACTTATTGGAGTTAAATCAATATTTAAATTATTTCAAACTTTGATTAATTTGCGCAGATATTATTTGCAATGATGTCGTCCGCTGGATTTACTGTATTAAATTCTATTACGCACTGGCAAGCAAAGTGTATGAAATCATATCCAAAAGAAGATACTTATGAAATAACATTAAATATTACAATTGCCAAGTAATTCCATAGATATGTTTAGTTATTAGCTACCATCAAAGTAAATTGGATTAAATAAAGATCTTCAATTATAAATCGAAGTATAATTTGAAAATTTTAAATAGAACATGGTAGCATAAATAAACTATAATAGCACAGCTATGTAATAATTATATATGTATTTATATACAGACGAAATGTATCTGTTTAATTTTAAATTTATTGCTTGAAATAATTCTATTCGAAAACCCTAAAGAGAATATATCAACTCGTCTAAGCTGCGGCTATTAACGGGTTTCAGGGCGTGAATATTTTATGTGTACTGGTGTCATTCAAATCTCCAGGGAAGGGTACATACTAAACTGTACCAGCACTTAATTATGGGGTAGCAGAGAGGGAATAGATTTCAATTAAACTAACGTCGTGATTCGTTACGCCTTCTTAATGTATAGTTTAAATTAAAAACATTAACAGTTAATTATTCAAATGTAAACAGCTAAAAATCTCTTTTGCACAGTAAATAACAACAATAACTCTAACCAACTCACTTAATACTTCCCCAACGAGAAGAAAAGAAGAAACCAGAAAAGGAATATTCTTTAAGGAATTTAAATAAACTTCGTGGAGGGCGAGCGGCGGGCTCTCGTTACTTAAAGGAAAACGAGACCTAATAAAAATGCCGGAGTAAAAGCAGGCAATTTTAAAGCTGTGTCAAATAGATATAGATCCTTGTTTAAAATTCAGTCCCGAACAACAAATATGGTAATAAGAAGGGTGCAGAATTTTCAACGATAAAAATACAATTCTGATTTGTTTATATGTTTGTTTCCTCTATTTTACGGAGTTATGGAATAATAAATAAATTATTTGAAATATAACTTTTTAAAAGAAAAAAACAGAACAAAAGAATTCTTAGAGATCCCTAGTGATATATGAACCGAAAAAAATAGAGGTACTTAGTATACATTTCAATACTCCTATCAAATAAAATCTTATTCAAAAATTTACAGCAGATGAAAAAAAAATCTCTTTTTTCCGCTTCCAGAAAATTTTTGGTATATTCAAATTATTTAGTACCAAAAATTGTTTAGTACACAAATCACGTAGATATATAAAAAATGTATGATAACTTGTACAAAATCAAAGTTATGCCAGATACTTGTATAAAATAATTATTGATCATAACACAGATATTAAAATAAGAACTTAGCGCTAATCATTCAACTCGTTTTGCCATCTTCATCAGCCTATACTAATCCACTTTTTGCCACTCTATTTGGGAAAACGTTTAAATTTTACATAGTATGATAAAGTCTTGTAATGTTTAAATTTATTTCTAATAATATAGGATAGTACAATGTGATTCGTATGATTTAGTAATATAAATATGATGTTTTCGTAATACAGTAAGTCTAATAGCAGTAACTGACTAAACGATAGTTTAACTAGTTATGGTTAAAACTGTTTTATCAATACAGTATGCTGTTCTAGTAATTCCAGGAATAATTACAAAAAACAAAAATGATTATGAGTTTGGCATAACACGGAAAACCCCTAATATCACGATTTCGATTTGTATTTAAATCTTTTATATTAACTTTTCTCTATCTATCAAGACGTAAACAAAAAGTGCACATTAATTTAACCTAAACAAATAATAAATTCATTTTGAAATCGAACTCACAGTAGAAAATAGACGACTCCTCATCGTAATGAAATCCTCAATAAGCACCATCCCTAATGGAAACAATAAGCGTCTTCCCAACAGACCCCTTAGAGTAAGTTCCAGTAGCAGTAACCACAGAATTTACAAAGAAAATGTGGACATTTAGATTTATCAAATGAAGCTAAAGATATAACCTACGAATTGTTTATTAAAAGTTTTTCTAAATCGGTTCACTTTTCCCTTATGTAAATCAATATACATAATCTGCTTTGCAATGAAAGCAAAATAAACACGTATTAACAAATGAATTTAATTATTAATAATATCCAGCAATAATAAAAATTCATAGTAAAATGCACTATCTAATAAATATATGAATGCCAGATTGAACACAGCAATGCTGTTGTAGCAGCAAATTAATACTCGTAGTGGTAACCAGCCAGGTAAATAAAAAAAAAACAAGTTAATGTAGCCCTAAAATCAAATCTGCGTCATGGAACTAACTTATGCCAAGACGGCAAAGGAACTTATCTATATAAAGTATTCAATTAAACTCTTACCATCCTTTGTTAGAATACTTTTCTAGCAATAAATAGGAATATTCATACCTAAATGTCAGATGGCGTGGTTACCAAGTATCAGACGCGAACTGAATCGCGAATCGTGTATATGTACATAATCGCACAACAACGATGCCTTTACGGCAATGAAAAACTTAACTACATAAACGAAAACTCCAGCATCCCTTACTTATTCTTAATCGATAACGTTTTAAGTAAATTTATCTTATGTTTAATGAGGGAGACAAACTAATTAAGTATAACATTAATTTGCTATTTATATTGAAAGCAATAAAATATTTAAGTATATTTTATTACCAAAAAGATCGGTTTATAAATAAAAATTATATACTAGTCATTTAAAACACATTTACGAGTGTTCTATTAACAGGGATGTAATATCGGCTCCCTTCCTATTAGACCGTAGCAAACAATACTTAAATGCCCACTCATCTTTATATTGCCTGTATCGATTTTGTGCAACGAGACGTTGATAATAGCGCTTATAGAAAATGAAGACGAAAATGTGATACTTTTTTTAAACGTTATATATTTAAGTTATTGTGATATTCAAACATAATTATAGTAAGGCAATTATAGTCAGAATAAATGATACTCAACAAATGTATATGTTTAATAATACATATTCCAAATAATAATAACTAATTAACGATTAAACAGTAATTTAATTTCGTACTAAGTCCAAAAATTATAGATGGACAGCAAAAAAAAAGCTTATATTCGCATGTTTTTCGTTCCTTTTCTATGTAAAAGTTCCAAATTAAATATGTTAAAAATTATGCTTAGTCATTCGCCATAAGTACATTTTCAACATTAAGACGTAACGAAAATTTGATTTTCACCAGTTAATTTCCATTAAAACGAAGTTTTTCTGAAAAATTATTTTATAAATCACAAGATATAAAACATACTGCATTCGAATTTATGAAGCATGTTTTATTATATCATCCTTAAGTTAGATAAAATGAAATAATAAGGCCTTTATCTATCACGGATTACGTTTTTATACTGTTTATGGTGTTAGATTAATAAAACTACCTTACTGTGATGAAATATAATTCTCTATTAAGTAAAGATCTACTTTTCATACGTAACATAAAATCTCCTAAACAAAGAATGTTAGTATGGCTCGGAATCGCGCCCTCCGGTCTTAGTACCATGCTTAGGTAGCGGCGATTCGTCACGCGGTCACAGAACCATTAATTTCTATAGAAAAATACATTCAAAGCTTTTACAGCACTTTCGATAACATCAGAACTACATTAGACCTTTATTTTTCTTAAGTTTAGTGGAAAACTGAACGAAATTATTTTGTTTGCAAGTTTTATTACATTCTTTTTATTTTTTCCTTATATAATTCTATCTAAAATAATCTTAATAAGAACATTATAGCTCTGCACCAAGATATTATTATCCTAAAATTTATTAAAATCCTCAAACGTCATTCTAAGAATATTAAAAAAAAATGTACTGTTAACCACATGGAGCCATGGCGCTGAAACATTTTGTTTTATAAAGCCTCAAACTACAGGATCTCCGAAAAGTCGATACACTGGAAAAGTGCTGCTGGAAACGTCTTTTAAATATACAATGAACAGTGTTCCGCACCAATAACTCTATCTTCAAGCACAAGAAAAACTTTTTTCTACTGTTCAGCTAGGAATACTGCAGTTCTTTAGACAAATCCTATTAAATGAATAATAAATAACTCTTGGAGAGACTTGTAGTGCTTGAGCAAGTTGAAAGCAAAAGATCATACTAAACTGATTTTATATGTAAGTCCACCTTAAGACAAAATGGTCGCTAAGCTACAAGTAAAAGTGTATCTTGAGACGAATCCTTCTACGAAACATTCTCGTCCTAAAAAAAATTGTGGTTCTGCCGTAAACAATATATTTATTATGTAATATTGATGTGGAAGTCGCCAAGATGATTGCTTTTTTGTAAATATTGATTAAGTACCGCATAAGCAGTACCGACATTAGGCTATAAACTTTTCAATAAAAAAAAATCTTCGAAATTGCCCAATTTCAACAAGAAGTAAGAAGTATGAAATCAATATTTTCTGTTTTCCCTACCTTGGGGTTACCTTTTCAATTTTTTTTCTTCCAACTTTAGAGTGCACTGTTTCCATTAAATAAACCAACAAAATTACTGTGTAAAAAGTTATCTGATTTAAATGAATATTTTAAGTATGCATGATTATCAAAGTGAAGTAAAGGAACACGTTAAATTGAAAACCTTCTCCTTATCGTCTTTCAGTTATAAGTAGGTCTTTAAATTAAAATATGTCAATATTAGACTGCAAAGTAATTGACTTAAAAAAAAAACATAAAAAAACAACATGGTAAATTAAAAAAAAAATACAAATAATAATAATAAAAAGGTTCTCACATAGTACTTTAATCCCAAGACAGGTAGTCAAGCAGCACCTATAATTAAAGACTGAGTTACATATATAGATATTTTTAAATGCATACACAAATATATATTGACAACCAGACACGGAACAAACACAAATTTTCATCATGTGAATGTTTGTTCTGCACAGGATCGAAACCGCGACCCCTTGGTAACAAGCAGAATCCCATTCAGATGCGAAGAAAATCCGGCGTGTTGCTGCGAACCATCTAAAGAAGAAACAATAGAGCACCACATCATTGAATACCCAATATTCGGAAGAAAAAGCTTCGAAGCCGAAATAAAAATGTACACACACATATCGATAGCAAGCATAAAGGAAATAATAGTAGACAAAGAGAAAAGAAGTATATTTGTTTATTTTTATATTTATATTTTTATTTATATAACCAATATTGTAATAAACATGAATATAGCAAAGGATTAGATATATTACAAATAATGTTAAAGTAAAATTAATTATAAGTTGATTTTTGGAACAATAGATTAAGCTTTAGAAATAAGCATGAAATAAGTTGTTTTTTCCCATTTCTCGTAACAGTAGATTAAACATTGAATATATATTTTTTTTAAGAACAATAGATTAAGTATTAGAAATAAGAATAGAATAAGCTGATTTTTTGATTGAACAATAGATTAGATTTTTTGTAACGATAGTAAGGAATAAGAATTAATTAGAAATAAGAACAGAGATAAAAAACTTCCACCATGGAGGGAGTACTCCTTGGTAAAAAACATAAAAAAAGGAGGCAGAAGCCATTACACCTACTAACCAATCAAATATAAGTTACGATATTCAATGTAATAAATAGATATCATTGCTGCTGCTGCTGCTGCTGCTGGATTCGGTGAAGTTTGCGCTGTTAGTCTTATTGACGACTATTACAGCTTCATCG
>DWQX01003797.1:0-16630 GCA_018245475.1 Pharmacophagus antenor
AATGTCATTAAATAGAGCTTTCACTCTAGCAATATTTTTTATAATTTTCTTTATTTCAATTATGTAAAATGTACTTTTTAGTTTTAGTTATGGTTGTTGTAAAATATGCCATGGTGTTGACATTTATGAGCATCATAGCCTGAAAATAAACTTAGCTTTATCGTAGGTTTTCAATGTGGACCACATGATATGTTTCAAGAGCACTTAAAACTGTAATACGCCTTAATAAGATTAGTAGTGTTGTGACCTAAATTTGCGGCTTTGATTTTGCCGGTGTTTTCTCTGCCTCAGTGGCCATCTGTCTTCTTTTCGCGTCTAATCGCCTAGGAGAAACCGCTATACTTCAGCGCCTCAATGCGCTGTCCGCAGCAAATTCGTGAGTTACAATAGTTGATATCAAACAGGCGGAGGCGATGCACGCTTCCTTCCACTTCCCGCTGCACCGGTACCTCGCCGCGTTCTTGTGCGCGGGCGTGCGCTGCCTTGGGCTGCGCGCCGCCGACCTGCTGCCCTCGCAGGACCTGCTCGCGCTGCTGGCGGTGCACCCGCTGCGCGTACAGGTACGTACTGCAACTATACGCAGACGCGTACGCACGAACGCGTACGTGCGCACACATCCACACGCACGCGCATCTATGATACACAAGCACGTAGCACACGTTTATCTCTCACCGTGGACTAAAATCTAAACTGACTAATAATTAAATGTTTGTTTTGCTTAATCGGCATATACTTAACATAGTAAATGCAAAGCACTAAGAGTCGTCATTTAATTCACATGGTATTTGAATGACATTGAAGTTTAACATAATCTATAAAGTTTTAAAGTAATGTAATGTATTATAAGTACTATTATAATACATTTAATGTCTAAATTTGTTGTGTTGTTTTTTAATTATAGTCGAACCTGATTTTGTATTGGGTCGGCTACTAGAATACTTTAATCAATTTGTTTATAAACATCGACGTAATGCATGATGTAATGTGAAGTAATTAAATGTTTCATTTTTCTTAGAATTATATATAATAGAAAACGTTATGAACACAATCTGTGATATAATATGTAATGTAGCATAAACATTGTTTATAATACACTGCGTTTACGTAAACTGTGTTATATGTAATCCATTTTAAATAACTGTCTGTATATATTTCTATATAATTGACTTATTAGTCTTCACTTCAGATGATAGTAGACTTAAAGTTTAAACACACACACACATGATCATAGATCTCCGTGACTCATATTTACTTAAATACATAGTTCGCCCGGTGTATAATATTTCAAAGTATAAAATATATACTAACTTTTTATTAATTATAATGACGTCATTTCTTCTAAATTAATAGCTTTTGAGAAACCATGTAAAGAGTACATTTGTTACGTTTTAAGTTAATGTTTTATATAACGCGCATATGCTCTGTATTTACACACCATATCCTTGAAGTAGGATCCTCTTTTTATGAGACGAATCCACCGTTTAACTACTAATAATGTAAAATCCGAAACAATAATAAAATACAATTTTTTGTTATCGATTTATTTACGAAAATTACATTACAATTAAGGATAATGAGTATACGAAAATGGATCCTAAACTAATTGACAATAGATGTGAATTCGGATGTCTCGGGTACGTCCTCGTACGAACTTGGCGGCACTTCGGCCTTCACGTGCCGTGAGTAGTCGTATGTGAAGAGCTTGATCGCTATGAACCCGCCCGAGCCAGGTGCGCCGCGGTGTATCAGGCCGGCGCCGCTGGACAGGGCGGAGCCTGAAATGTGATAAATGTTAACACTGTGACTTTATTTCCACGATTTAGTTACGCGCACCATGAATTTGGCTGTAATAGTCGTTAACTATTTACGCTATTAATAACTATAACTGTGTGCCCGTACCAATTCCGAATGACCTTTTACTTAGAATATATTTAAAACTTTGATCATATACATGTAATTACCACACAGGCCGAAAAACAATCAGTAAACAACTATTCTGCGTCTTTTTTTAGAGGAAAAAATTACTAAAGACGTACATTGAATGGTAAAAATTATGCAATAGGTTTAGTGAACAGCGACAAAGATTGTTCGAATCTAGCTTACGACCACGATTGTCTTGCGAATAAAATATCGGATCTAATCGTAATAAAACTGTTGAGTTATCGAAATGCCGTTCATGTTGGTACTCATTTATCGATTTTTTTTTAACAAGAGTGACGACGTTCCATCCGCCTTTGTACGTATTATACAAGTGTTTGTACTCATTGCTCATTGAATAAATTTGATGTTAGATGGCGCTCTAATAAATAAATCTATTAAAAAAAAAGTCTTCATTACCAGTGTCTTCGAAACACGTCAAACGAAAACTAAGTAGAATAATGTGAGCAGCATAATGTTCAATTAAATAATTTATAATGAATAAATAGTAAAATTAGAGCGATGTTATTAAAATTCACGCAGTCACCTGGTCAAATTATCACGCTATGAGAAAAGTGAAAATTCGTTGCGTACGTACCTTTCATGGGTTGCACCGGTTGTATGTCGACGAACGGTACGGTGCTCTGCGCTGCGTCCGCTTCGAAGTCCGTGTTGCTGAACTCTACGTACTGGTCGTGCATGGAATCCACGGGTAGCGGCATTGGGCTCCTAGTTGGTATGTCCGGCCGGTATAGCCGCAAGCGCGACCTGCGCGATGGGATAACGAATACTGTAGAACTGTGTCTAACTAATATTTGATTGACAATTTCAAATTTACATAGGTTATATGAAAATTATTCGTAATTATAAAGGTCAAAATGGCCTTTCTAGTGTTGCATAATCTATAATTATTATATGAATAATAAAATTAATATATAAATAATAGACACATACGTCTATCACAATCTTTGCGGACAGCAACCGGTTATAAAGTTATATAATATAGTATTCAAAATTTCAATGTAGAGTATCTTAGTTCGATTAATTAGTAACGAGCACTTGACAGTGGGACAATCCTTCTAATCAATCTTATCGTAGTACACTTAGTCTTTACTACAATTAAAGTAAATCTTCTTTGTGGAATGTATATTTTATTTAAATGATTTAAACAATTGTGATTAAAATGCTAATCCTTATTAGCTTCTATATTATAAAAAAAAAACACTACTGACCTCGGTTTATCGGCACCTTCGGTGTTATCGTTGCTGACCCACAGGCTTTTCTCAGGCGAGAGTCGTCCAGTGGTGTAGTTGAATGGTGTCGAGCGAATCTCGAAGTGCAAGTGCGCGCCGATCATGCGGAATCTGAAAAGGAACATAAACTTAGTACGCACGGGTCGAGTGTATGGCATACATATATTTTCTAAATCTAAGTATTATTTAGTTATTTAATTTTGGTGGTTTTAATCGGCAGTTCAATCATCATCATTAGCCGGTCAAATTTTACTATAGGGCATCCCCTAAAGATTTCTTCTCCGGTCGGTCCTTCGTTACCCGAATCCAGCGGCCTTCCGCCACTAGCCAGATCGTCGGTCCACGTTATGAGTATTATAAATAATAATTATAACTTTTTATTATAAATCTCCAAAAATACGCATATTATAAATTTAACGATTATTTAAATGGATCTGTTTTTGTCTCTGTCGCTTTCATTATCTCCCAGTTAACGACGCAAAAAGCATAGTTTTTTTGTTTGTTTAATAGTGAAATGAATTTTTGTAATGTCATCGCATACGCACCTGACTCCACTTAAAACGTGCCCGACCGGCGAATCCAGTTCGTCCAAATCGATCGCCCTCTTCTCGTAGCTGAGCGCGTGGTAGTCGACGCCCTCCCGGATGCCCGGGTCGCTCGGATCGAACTTCTGTATCGGTACCCAACTGCCCGCCCTCACAGCGCCCCTCTCGCCGAGCGTACCCTCGCTGATCTGAAGGTGGAACACCCTCCCGTACTTTATTAGCCGCACTCCCGTCACAACCCTGAAACGCAAAAAGTGCATTAATGTCTCGCCTCTCGCGACTCCCGATAAAGGACACCCGCACACCCATGCTGTTAGCAACGCCCATATATCTTATGAAATACATAATCTCTACATTATTAATTTTGAACCTTCATTATGTAAAATAATCTAATCCAGCCAAGACATTTACAAAGCTTTATTAGACTAGAACTACGCCCCCCTTCGGTCGGATCCGGTACTGACATGTTCTCCTTATGATCAGCGCACGCTTCCCTCATGCTAAAGAAACGTTCGGATGTGTTGACATCGTCCTCGCATAGGCAAAAGCAGTAAGAGCAGTGGAAGAGATTCCATTTCCACCAGGAGTCGACCTTCGGAGGAAAAATCATTATTAAACCTCGGGAGATTCAAGTTTCTTATACGTTGTTGTGATTTACAAAGATCAGCGCTTCTCTCTACTGTTGTCGGAGCCACATTTCCTAACGATGCCCATGTGTGCGGGTGTCCTTACAATCGTAGTGGACTAACTTGTTGTTCTTGACGTCGGAAGTGGTGTCCCATAGGCTGAAGTAGCGGTGGGACTGTGGGCCGCTCTCGTCGCAGAGGCACATGCAGTAAGAGCAGTGCCAGAACAGCCAGCGCCACCACGAGTCCACCTGTGGGACTTGCATTCTCGTTACCGCAGTGATAGGTCCCGTACGTGTACGCATTGTACGACATTGAACACCAGAACTCGTTTAAGGGTCCGTTATTTTTGTGGTGAAAATTAAAAAATGAATATTTTCATAAGCGCCAATTCATTCAAATTTGTATACATTAATTTATGTTTATTATAAACACTGCTGGATTTCAATGTTAGCCAGTAATATAACTTAACTAAAACATATTTACCTACATATTTACCGTCATACAATTACTCACAATTATTTTGAATTTTACAGCTGTTACGTAAAATCCAACTGCTGATTAGTATTTTATGACGTGAGCTTAAGGAGAAAAATATACTTGTCACATATAACCACTCGGGTAGATTATTAAGAGGTTATGTTTGTTTTTAAGATATCGCACTGATCTTAGGTGTAAGTTCAGCATTATTTATAAAGTTTTGACATAATTCATTAATAACGTTTCGATAATATTCTTCTTATACGTTTCCTCAGTTATTATATGTGTAATACGTTAAAGGAAATTTTCTTATACGTTTCACGACGAAACCTGTTAGCAACATGTTAGTGATTGGCAGTTTAAAACCGGAACGACAAAATCGGGACAAATCTTATCAAGGAAATCGTAATTTTAACAAATTCAAACACCATTGCGTGTTCAAATAACGAAGTCTGATCAAAAACAAAATAATCTTGTTTTTTTTTTATTCGTTCTGGTTTTTAAGCATTTGGAAACTGTACATATGTAAAAACAATTGTTTAATTTTTTTTGTACATCGTCAGTGTCAATTATGAGATACGTTCTCGTGACGGACGCTCACGAGTGTTTAAACCGTCCTGTATAAAATTTACCAGCTTTTTGCCAAGCACTACTACTTTGTGAAATCGATAGTCGGCTGTGGTATTTCAGGACTGATACGCAGTGGAGACTCTCAAAAAGAGTACATACTCGTTTCTCAAATATAAGCGCCACAGCTGTCCGAGTGCTGCGGCTGTTTAAATGAGACGGTGATCAATTTCTATCTCATGAACCGTTAGCTCAATTTCTTTACATACTGTATTTATAAAACAGAAATGTAATTACCGGGGTCACACCGCGAGAACAGGACCCCACGTGACCGAACGTCCTTCCGTTTTCATATTTTATCCACTCGTACCGTCGTTTGCTGTTGCGGTTCTGGAATGTTCCATTATAAATACTTAAGATGAAAATCTTTATTCTATTAGTTTAAAAATACTTATATAATTACTATATTACAACTATTCTTAATGTATATAATATAATTTATGATATTACTGAATCGGGTTCAGACTTTTGTACACAATCAACAGACAGAAGAACTGAGGCAGATCGTGGATTATTCAGGTTGTTGTATCACTGGCTCGCTAAAATTTAAATGGACAAAAGTACGTAAGCAATTCGAATTCGAATACATAATCATCAACACCTACGATTTTTACCTCTGTTCGAAGGCAGCTCAGAGGTCAAGGTATAAGAATTCAAACTGTTCCATCATTGTCATTGTTTATACGATTATACTGTATTGTCATTTATATTATAGTGCTTATTATGTTGTTATTTAACCGAGAGTTCTTGATAAAGATAAATTAACTCAATTGTTTGCTTCATCCTTCTTAATGGGAATAGCAGATGTTGGGAATAGACTACCAGCGTTTAATACAATGTGTTGTTTTAGACTACCTTCACTTAACATCAAGTACGATTGTTAATTGACATTAACGTAGATATTAAAAATAAAAATGCCCGTCTTTCTTCAAATGTTACTTACGTTTGCCTGACACACCGACATGTCCGAATCGATGTACTGGCAGTCGATGATGCGCCCGTTACACCTCGGCTGCTTGCTGCAGAACTGGTCCTTGAAGCAGCCCTGGCTCTCCGCGAGCGTGTAGTAAGCGCAGTTGTCTCGGCACGTGCCCTTGGTGTTCATGTCCACCTCGTTCTCAATGTAGCCCTGCAGCAGCCGCGTCACTTCCGCGTAAGTCTCACCTGGAATAGCGTTGACAAAGATTTCCCTTTAACGCGTCGGCGCCGGCGCGTTCATGCCATCAAACTTGTTAAGTGAAAACGAGCTAACGTTTTAATTTCAATTTCACATGATGTTGTGAGATATATCGAGGCCGTAGAAAAGCGTGCTAGCCCAGCAACACTGGCTCTCATATGTACTACCGCCGGAGTAACAATTGTCTTCAAATCTCAAGTATGTAATTTTCAAGTATAGACCGGAAAACATTGTTCTTTTAATTCTTTCCGTTTCAAACCTTAGTTTTGCTTAACTACCTAATTTGCATAAACGATTTGAATAGTAGAACGAATTGTTTAGTACGTACAGATATAAAAGTGTTTAAAATAATAGTGAATAAGTTTCTTATCATAGATTACTCCTGCATTCACGAATAACTTAGGGTTTATTTTCAGGAATTATTTTGTGTAATTAAAAAGTATAACAATTGAATACCTAAAGCCCGGTGATATCGAGCAGTATTCTGGTATTATAAACAAGTTGTCACCTTCTTTATGTACAGCCGGGTCGCACCGGTACAGGTCCCGCTTCGCCAAGGCGAGCGCAGCCTTCGCGGCTGTTGCCGTTCGTGCGGACCTCTCGCCGTACCTCTGTCTCGTCAAGCTCGCCTCTTGTGTAAAATTACCTGAAATCGAGCGTTCACAGTTGCTTTACTAAAACTGATATCGATTGTTAGCTGAAAGTTATGTATGGGAAATTATGTTTGCGATTTAGTGCCTTGTAGCTTCTGGGTTATGTGGTTTCACCCAATGAAACCCCGTCGATTGTTGACGTTTTTCCATAGCATGAGGACCCAACGTCTTCTGCGGAAAGCACCAGTGCTCCTCTGCACTATGTATAAGCACGTCTCAGGAAGGGTTCTTACCCTGTCTTAGCAGTCTCGCTGTGCTACAACCAACACCAAACAATTTTGTGTTTGAGGTCCTTTCCATACTAGTTATTGATTAATAAGATCTCCCACCCTCAAAATTCGCGGATCCGCTGCTACATATCTCATGGACTCGTCGCCTTATTTTTGCCATAATGTAAAATGTAAACAACATAGTGATATGTATAAATGTTCCTATTAGGATCTGTTCAGTATACCCTTATATGTATGAGTATTTTATAACACCAGGTAGGATGTTTACCGCTAGTGTTTTCGCTTGTCTGTATTTTTTTAATTAAACATTAACGACACTAATGAGGTGTAATCATTGTGGTAATTAGTTTTTAATAAGTTTAAACCTCTTGCAATAAGCAGCAGCTATATGCCGCCAATACGTTTAGATATATTACACTACGATTCGTCGAGGATTACATACGGGCGGTCGTGTTTATTATAACAAGGTCACGTTATCTAGGGTTTGCGCGATGTTTATGTTTGCATAGTAACTTGCAATGCGGATTGGTCTGTGGTCGGTGTATGGTGAGAGAACGCTTGCGGTATATCGTGCATCATATATAGTGAGCGTAAAAAATCCTAACAATATTAATTTCTTCACATCTGACTGTTTACATTGTTTAGAGTTAGACTGATGATAATTGTGCAATACATATTTATTCTTTTTTCACTCCTACGCTTCGATATTGATAAGAACACAAATTCTCTTTTATAAAATTATCTTTTAAAATTATTATCATATTTTTCTTTACGACAAAGAATATTATCGTTAATATTTAACTCTTTCGATCACAAAAAAATCTAAAATAGCTATTCTTTGCATTTACCAATTTAATATAACATTAAACAAATTAAAAGGATGGCTTCTTTTCTACTACTTTCTAAAATTTGAATGAAACAACTTTTCCTTCGAACGTCAAAATCTCGAACTGTTAACATCTGGGGAAGCCGCATATAGTGGCGAAAAGCGTTAAGATTCTAACTTAGTTGTAATGTTTATGATTAAACAGTGCAGGAATTGGTAAATTATTATTTTTTATTTAGTTATTGGAGTGCCCGCAAGGTAATGCTTTGAATCAATAAAAACTTTTCTCTATTAGTATTAAAACCAATTAGAAATTATAATGTAACTAAATAGTGTTTTAAAATCGTAATATAAAATTCGTGAAGTATAATGTAACTCATTTAATACATCAGACGGGACATGATGTGTTTATGAGGTCTGTTTGTAAAGCATAGTTTCCTTTAATTATTTACGCGTCGTGTTATTTGGTACTAAAAATGTGAGTGTCGTCCTGTTTATAATATGATAACGCGATGGACGCTTGCGGTATTCGCTACGCAATTACTAAGCACGCACACACACAAACATAATACGCTGACTCGACGATTTGATTCTGAGAAACTGACACAAACATTTAGTGATGTGACTGAAAGTTTTTTTTTTGCCGCTCGTATTTTGTTCCTAGTGTAGTGTTGCACCAATTTATCATCGAGTCGAGGAACAAGCTCGTCAACTGTCAACCATATGGGAAGTTCACTTCCTTTAGTTTTTTTAAAAAAAAAAACTTTTTTTTTTTACTTCCCGATGTCCTCGACCACCGTATGTGTGGAAATTTAATATTTGCTTTATCGTTTAACTGTCATTAATAAATAGATAGATGACCTTATGAGTCTTTTTACTAATTGATGGAATTAAAAGTACTCGTACCTTAGTTTTCATAAGAAAAACTCGTGCCTGAAAAAGATTCAGCATTAAAAATCCCCCATGTCATACATTCTTCTCCCAATGCTATATAAAATCTAACCAATATTTATGTCTGAATCTTATAGATGACATTTGGTGTTGATAACTTTTTTGATGAACAAAGCTTATGTGTAAAGCTCACTACATCTAGAATATATTCGATTCAACGTTCCCTCACATACTATGGACGAAAACTTTAACACCCACTACTCGATCATACAAAATTGAGTGTATTAACCCCTTTTTTATTAGATTTATTTTTGGGATTCATTAAAGCTTTCTTACGTGCCATTTGTCTTGGGACCAATCGTACCTTTCCCGTAGATTCGCAGCAGCATCCATGAGAACTGCATCATGGCGTAACCCTTGATCTCAGTGAGGGATATAGTGTTATACATGTCATATATCAGCTGGTGCGGTGACAGCTGCAGCTCGCACAAATCCGGGTGTTCCTCCTGAAAATTGCACAGTACTGTATTATTTCGAGTATATTTATTTATATATTTACTTAACTTTAAACTTGCAATAATTTGCAGATGAGGCGGGCTTAATACCAAATTTCAAAAATCACAAATCGATATTGAAAAGAAACAAGAACTATAGTGTTTTCCCCCAACCATGTTAGGTTGACTTTTTTTTCTTAATTTTTGGCATATTTTTTCTAACAAAAAATAATCATCGAAATCTTATAACACAGTTATAATTGTGGTCATACATAAAAGATATGTATCTAATCGAGAACTTCCTTTTTGATTACGGTAAATAAAATTTTGATAGCAATATAAGGTTGTTTTTTTACTAAGTACTATTATTATACGTTCGGATAGGATGTGACCCACTCAACCACGTGATAAACATGTGCGTGGAACCTTTGTCACGATCACTAGCGCTCGCCGCCAGGGACCCCTGTTCCGTCGCGTTTCAAAGAAATCGTTCCGTTATAACAATAGAGGAAGTAACTCTATAGCTCTTATGGCGTCCGCGCACCTTAAGGTAATCAACTCATGCTAAGAATTCATGCAATTAACGTTTACGTTCATCCTTTGTTTGCTCGATGGAGAGGCTGGTGATTAATTTACTTGATATTTCTTTGTTACGAATTGTGTTGAAGTCTTGCATGTCATTTGGTACTGGGAAAAGCAACGGCACGCAAATAAAAACTTTAATTTAATGACGTCAAGGTAGAAAATGGTCTGTAAGATTTCTCGTAATATCGTGAATCAAAATATTACATGGTTAATCGTTTTGTCTTTATTTACTTTTACCGTAGAAATTGCTTAACTGTATGTTATTTGTGGCTAATGGGCAATTTTTGTGCAATGCGCGTTAATTATGATGTTCCTTTAATAACGCTTCGTTGAATTTATTATTAGCGGCCGTAATTATTATTAGTGTGGATTATTATTGAGGTCGACGTTGCGAAACTGTCCGACGTCACCCCGTGGCTCGCCGCGAAAGTATTACGAACGCCACGGTTCCGTATTGTTTACAAGCTAACGGATTCCAATTAATGCGACGCGATGTTATTATTAATGGCGGGTCCATCAGCGCACTTGATGCGCTTTTGAGTTTGTACGCGAAACGGTTGCACGGTAGACACGGTCGACGCGGCGTACCTTCAGAACGGCGCGGAACATGTCGCCGTGCTCCGTCAGGTCGTGCAGCTTCCTTACGGCTTGTGCGACGGACGCCTTGGGATCCATCAGCACGCTCTCGGCCAGGTCGAGCCACTCGCGCACCGGGGCCGGCACCGAGCCCGGCGTCGCTTGCCGCCGTACGAACTCCACGAAACTCTTATACAGTCCGTCTATGATCTGCAGCTTCTCAGTTGCTCGGCTCCACAGCCAGGTCCATAACGGCGGTCTCGGCGGGCGCGGCACCGCCTCTATGTACTCGTTTAACGTAACAAAGTACTTCGCCAGCTCGACGTCGCCCCCCTGGCCGGACGAGAGCCAATTCGGATCGGAAACGTTCCTCCATAGCGAGACCTCGAGGCCGTAAAACTTATTCCGTACATTGTCCACGGGCGACAAATCGTTCGCGAGCGCGACGACCAACAGCGCACAGAGCGCAACGATTCTCATTATTATTCTGGAGCCGTACGCAGCGCGTCGCGGCCCAAGGCAGACTGACGCGCGGAGGGGCGGGCCGGCTTCGACCGGCGAGCGGGCGTACGGTGTGTAGCGCTGGGCATGATGTTGTCGATAGACGACAGCGCGAGATTTGTACTTGCGTAAATAACTTGTAATGATAACTGCTCGTTCACCTTAAAATATAACCATTACACTTTGAATTATTAACGTGTTTACATATTAATGAGCGATTCGTGACGATAATGGTTACAGTTTATCTGAACGCAAATAAAATGTCCCTTAAAGGTTTGTTGGCGTTCGTGACGTTTTCTATTTTCCGTCGAACAAAATTCATAACATTCGTATTAAATGTCTCAATAAAACAAATATTCATTGATATTTCTATAGACTCACAGCTTATTATCTCAATGATATTACGTACTTTGAAGCTGCATCTATGTATAAAATAGCGTCAAAAAAATATCGATATCCGTAATATGGCACAATGCGACGTTGCTAGCCCGCATATTAATGCTCTTAAGTCAATGCAGAGTCTTTATCACTGTTAAAGAAACCTTACGTTGTTGTAATAAGCCATGCTATGTCATGTCGCATATCGTGGTGCGAGTAACTGTGGACGCTCTGTTACTATTGTCGGTTCGTTGCCGTCAGCTGACGGCGCACGTATCGCGCGCGGTATGTTTTTATTAGTGCCGGCGAGGGTACGAGGGGCGCAGGAGTCCGAGAGCGTATCGATCATTCCGGGCGCGATACGTTCCCACCCCTAGCGGTGACGGTCTGTCAGCCGATACCGCTGTGTGCTTCACCTCTGGGGATATCTATATCTCCGTTTTTGTAATAAAATGATTTTACTCATTTTTGAAAACACTTTACGGACCACCGCCGCGTATATGTTCTGCGTAAATCATTAATTTGACGGAAGAACTCATATATGCGTTTGGCGAAAACAGCTTACAGAGTTCCACGTAAAAGCGTGTGTTATATGCACAAACATTATGTCCAGTAATTAACTGGTAGTGCTGTGAACGCAATACGCGTTTAAGCAGAAATGTGCAAAAGGCAATTTTAAATGACTATCGCGGTATGAGTTTGGCAGCGTGGTACGGTTCACTTCGACCCTCCCGTCCCCGGAGGGTTATTTTGTCTATTAATACTACAACTGTAACTTTGTTCACCTTCGTAAGCTTATTACGTTCACGTAGTTAAAGTTGCTGTGGAAAATATGTTATGTTAAGGAGTTGTTTCAGTTACGGGGCAACACTTGGCGTCGATTTCACCCGATGTTAAGTCACAGTGAGGCTGCTGATGGTGCAGCGTGTTCGCTTAGAATACATTTGGCTCTCACGCGTACGACTGCCGGAATACAGAAACACTGTTATGGCTACCTTACTTCCGCGTCACAACGCGCAAGCGGTTAAATTATCACGCCACTGCGCCTGTCAATAAAACGCTAGTTTCTTTCACTAGTTAATAAATAAATATGATAATATTAAATTATCAATTCAAACATTAACACTGCCGTTCGACATTATTATTGATGTCATGCGAAAACTATTTAGCAAATGATAACTATCTTAATAATATTAGGAATATGACGTAACTACTGATGAGAACCGATGATGAGATTAGTTAACCTTTATGAGCTATATTCAAATATTAAAGAAGAACCGACCGGAGCGTGCCGGTAATTCTAAACTGAACGGATCTGGTAATTCTGAACAAAAAAACTGTGCACTGGTGCACTCGGAACGGCTTTGGACGTTGAATTTCATCTCTACTTCCATGCAATAACGCGCCCAGATAACTCATTTTTTTTTATTTTAAATTGCATTTTAGCAGCAAGCGATATATTGCGCTGTAATAAATGTATTCAGCATAATTACTAATGAACTTTAACGTCCCATAAGAGAATACATTCGAATGATATGCTAGAATTACGATGTTCCGTGAGTGGCGGAAGCGGAGTGCAAAAGGTTAATTATAATTATATATGCGCACGGCACTGTTAACAATTTGTTTATAACGCCTTATTTATAATAATTCGCGTAGTAAATAAGTAGTGTTATCGTCACTTTATTAAAATTAATAACGCTTCGGTGCCTAATAAATCATTTAAGTCGTGCTTTATACATATTATACATTCCATTAGAACCTTTAACAGGCAGAGGCTCGGGGGATGTTACGGTAGATATAGGGGGGCGAGGGTTGTTAGCCGCCGATGCTTTTAGATAAATCTCCCTACGGCACGAGGATACGTATATCATATGATAGATACGACACACGCTTGGGGATTTGCGCTCGTTCAGAATGCTATAACTCAGGGGCGTGCTTGCAGGGCGAGCCCGTGCCATTATGTACACGTCTACAAAAAAAAAATTCAATACAAGAGAATTTTCTATATTTTTATCTATGTGTTCTCGTTTAAACTTTATACCAATAATGCTTATTGCTTAAATGGGTTATACAGTTCTTCCGGGTTTGTATGGGAATATTGCCCCTGCTGTAACTCCTATAGTGTGTGACTGCTACAACATTGTTTTTATGGCAACGGATTTGTGATAAGAGTTTGTTAGCTAGAGCCAGACAGTTTTAAAGAACACCGCCACAGTCCAGACGCCGTCAATTACGTCGGTGGCCCGCGAATTGAAGCGGGGACCGCGCTGCGTACTAACTCCGTTGATATTTAACAGTAACAATTTATTCGTTATTCGACCCTCACAGTAACAGATTGAACATTGTAGAATAGCGCGTAATATTACGATCGGTGACGAAGCGACCTCTCAGTTCGACCGGTCGATACGACCTATCAACAGTGTAGACGTAGTTTATTGTATCATTCATAACTAATCGAAGTATCCTTCATTGTTTGTATGTGAACTCTGCGTGATTGTGCAATGTGATAATTACAGCGGCTTACTTAATTTTGAGCTATTACCTCACTGCTACGTTAATTGAAAAAAAAAATTCAATGGGAGTTTTCTAAATAAACTTTATACAAGTTGCCTTATATCTTCATATTAAGTTACGGCATTTTTACTCTTAGTTTCTATGTTAGCGATCAAATTGTAAATATCCGTGATTATTACAAACTTACGAAGCATACCTTGGTGTTAAAATAATAGCTAGTCTAATTGAAAGAAAAAATAAGTAGAACAAACAATTGAATGGCCGTTTAACTCTGACCTTGCTGACAAGCGTCACATCTGAGGAATATTTACTTTTGTTTGGCGCTGGCGGAATTATCGTGAAATTTTTAATTTTCTTTGACTTTTTTAAAAATCACATGCTCGTTAAGTTGTAAGTATAATAAAAAAAAAACATTTAAAAAGCCACATTTTATATTATTCCAAAAACGAAAGGCACAAAAAGTGTTTACTCTTGGCCTAAAAGACTGTACAAATTTGTTTCATCTGTCACTTTTCAACTGTAAACAAAACCACACCAACGTGGTCGGTGACACCGGCCGCCGAGCGATATACGCGAACGGAGCCGCAGCGGTGCCGCCGGTCGGTGGAGTGTTAAAATGTAAACGCGTTCAGTGACGTTTTGGAAATGACACGGCCGCGGCCCACAGTCGAAACATTCACTTCCCGGTTGACTCATCGGCCGGCTGACACTCGCGTTGTGTACGCGCGTATCAGGCGAAATTGTAAATATTTACCCTGAAGCGTCTCAGCTCCACCCGCCGAGAGCTAATACACTTCGCTTATCAATGATAACTCAAAGTACGACCTATTGCAATATTAATCACTTATTAGTGATAAGCCCGCCTTTGTACGATTTTATTTCATGGCCCTAACATGTAATCGTTTTTTATGTACAATAAAGAATTCATTCATTCGTGTCTAACTAAAAAAATTATGTTTTATTTCTTTAGTTTTATTGCTACATAAAATTCATGGCGTTTGTATTTATATTAAAATACATTTTAATATAATGCATAAAAATTGTATTTGCTGTCGCTTTAATCCCCTTTCTTTAATTGTAAATACTACGATGAATGACAGAAATGACACGTGCAGTGGCGAAACGTGTTAAGATTTTTGGTATTATAATAAACAAATTATTTTATTCGATAATAAATTTAATTGTAGTCCTTTAAGCATATTTCCATATTTTTATGTTTTGCGCCTTTGAATTTGACTGATAGATAATGCTTTAAAAAATATTGACGCACAAACGATCAGGTATTGTAAAAATAAATAGTCATTATAGGTTCTTGAGGTTTTGATCGTCTCGATCATAGAGTCGAAAGCTATGAAAATTCTTTTATTACGTACGACGTTTTGTCCTCGAATTTCTAACATAACATACATACCGGACACAAGATCTTGAGGCTTTACATGTCACAGTTACGCTGCAAATACAAATGCTCCAATGTCCATGGCTCCCCGCGAGAGGGCGGTCCTACCATTTATGCGTTAATGCTTCGTCGCTCGCTGACCTATATTCTGCCTAGGCTTTTGCTATGTATGTATTAAAAACATGACATTTTACTACTATACCAATTAGATTTCCTCTAGAAATCGGTTTTTACTAACGTTTCTAAAGATTATCAATTTATGGATTTTGTAGTAAGTCATTTTCACCTTAAATCGGCTATGAATTAAAAATGTTGACAAAATGTCAATGCCAATCGATATTTCATTATTATTATTATCATCGTTAATTTATTTCTATAAATTTAATGTAATAATACATATAGACTAATTTAAAACTGAAATTGAAAATAGCCTCTATTTTCTCCGACCTAGTAATAAATTAAGTTTGATTTAAAAAAAAATGATATTTCTATAAACCATCTGTTCGATCGCGGCTGTACTTCGAGCGTTAGCCGAAAATCAATGTTTCACTTCCAGCAGGTGGATAATACACACACACACACATACACACACACACACATACCCGAACCATGCACTGGAGATGATGAACACGTGATGCAATTTAATTTTAGTTTTCGATAATTGTATTTAGTTTTATTTATTCTAGTTTTGTAATATTGTTCTTATTGTACGTGTGTGTGTTCTGCATTTTTACAATAAACATTTCTATCTATTTTAAATCAAAATTGGCAAGTGTATTTTCTTTGTGATATATCCACTAACAAAGGGTTCTTTTAAATTCCACCCTCAAGAGGAATGCGTAATTCATAATTTCAGTGAAACTGCATTCTTTAATCCGATGGACTACAAATTGGTACACATGATAACGAGGGGTTTATTTTAATATTAAATTAAAAATTAACATGCCTAAAGAAGCGG
>DWQX01003798.1:0-16630 GCA_018245475.1 Pharmacophagus antenor
ATAGCGGTGCGTTTGCGTTTAAAGAAGTACCCGGTTTGTAACAGCACGAACTAAATAGTACGTTGTCTACAGAGTGTTGCACCATATAAACGACGGCGATATCAGAACACAAATCTGGCGTGAGCACAAGTGGTCCTTCACGGTATCACATACATGTGTGAGCAGACCGTAAAATGTTAATAATAAATTACAATGTTATATAAATATGGTGTATATATCATAGTTACACCGTTAGTCCCCGGCGTTTGTTTTAGACCGAACAAAAAGTGGTGTCAGTCACTGGTGAATGACACGGCCTGAACTTATAGTTCAATGTCAGCCACTGGTGACTGACGCGGCATTCAACGTGTTAACCAATGTAACAGTAGTGAAAACTCCTAAAGCACTCGCAACTACAGTTTGCGACTGTAACAGTAAAATTTTATTAACAGTAAACACTGTACAGGTATCTCACGCTAATATCAACACTTTATTGCCCATTCCGTAAAGTTGATCCAATCTACGGTGGGCCGCTTTTGTAATTCTTACTAAACGTTAACCTGTTTTTTTTTCTATAAAGTTTGTAAAGTTACATTTTGACCTTCTAACCCTGTTGCTTTAAATATGTACTTTTCCATTAGTAAATATTATTTTAGTGTAATTTTTGTTACGTTTACAAATATATATTGAAGGTGTGTAATACCAAAATACAAGTTCCAATACCCTGCATTTGATTTGGCACGTCGGGCAGAAGAGTAGAGCGGAAATATCGATTGGGTTTGGTTTTATAGAGCATTCTCTCTGTCGCACAGTGCAAAGACAAAGACAACTATTCACATAACTGAACCTACCTGAATATCTCGCTCTTTTACCCGACGTGTTAAACCCTGATGATGTATACATATAATTCATATGAATGCTTACACGATATTTACATTTCAAGAGAGAGACAACTATTTTTTTCTATTTGCGCCTGCTAATTTTCTAAGCGGTGGAACTGGTTTCGATAGGAGTTTCATTGCAAGATAGCTGAGGTAATAAGGTTTAAAATAGCACATTAATTTATTTTTCTTTTAGAAAATTATTTGGGGTCTTAAAAATGAGTGTAGACGGCTGTGCGAGTATGGAAAACCAAAGAAAAGTGGATGAACTGCTTAGTTGTGATAAAGCGAATTGAATGATGATGATGATGAAAATTAATCAGGGTTCCTTCCTAAAGATACAACCCATAAAATAGTGAACGATCCCCGTTACAACTATAATTTCTATTGACAAATATTTCTATTTGTGTGAAATAGTTCAGGTCTCATTTGACACAAAAATATTAATAATAATAAAGACCAATACATATACACTGCCAATGCACCGCTCCCTCCCGGGTTCAATATATAATAGATAATTTTTTATAACACTGAGATTTGTTAACAGATCATACATCGAGATTTAGCGGCCAGGAACGTCCTGATTACAGAGGAGAGGACCTGTAAGGTTGCCGATTTCGGGTTAGCGAGGGACGTCGCAGGCACGCACGTTTATGAGAGAAAGAGTGATGGCCGCCTACCCATCAGGTATTTGTTTTGTTGTTAAACATTTATATTAATTATGTCTTCCTTTTTTTATTCGTCTAACTTGTATTTATTTTTGATTTTCCGTTTGACAATATTATCAACCATATAAATGCGTCAGCTTAAAGAAAAATGTTTGAATATTTTTTATACAATAACATGTTGACCTTGGCATTTTCCTGGTGGTAAACTAAGCAATTGCTCTTCTAATGTGGCCCGGAATTAAAATGTGAGGTTTCCACAAGACATGCGAAATACCACTCCGCCGTTTTCATGACTCTGTTGCTATTATTTATAATTTCAATTCAACTAGTATGTTATGATTTTACACATCTATATCACATATTCTTGTTTAGCTACGAAATATTATGTAATAAATACCTTTTTCCCCAACAGATGGATGGCCCCCGAGTCCCTATACGATGATATATTCAGCGTGAAATCAGATATCTGGAGTTTCGGTGTTCTGTTGTGGGAGATAGTGACGCTAGGGTCCACACCCTACCCGGGGCTATCGGCTGGGGACGTCATGCGAAAGGTAACCTTGACAATTTTAAAATATCACATTATCACTTACAATTCTATAATTTTAGCTCGCTTTTTAAATAAGTGGTCTTATGAGCCCATTGTGAATTTGTTTGATATATATAGAAATGTATCTTCCATACTATTGCATCAATCTCTACCAATTTTATACGATTTGCAGTATTAAAAATTCTTTATATATATGGTACATATTCAATGATAAGAAAATTGGGCGTATGTTCACAGATAAAGTGAAAATTACTGAACGTATGGAATTAAACACTAACCATTCGATGCGGAATAATTTATTGTTGTTTTAAGACAATTTATTTTCGTAATTTCATAAATATATTCATACTTTTGTAATTTGAGACGCCTCTCCTTTTAATATTTTTTTAATGCAAATCTAAAAAATCTAAAAAAAATTAAGTGGACAGATATCTACTACTAACTATTGTATTTGACATTTTTTTATCGATAAAGTAATGCGACATATAAAAACATTTATACGGTAGGTAATAATAAAACAAAAAAATATTTGGTAATCTCCGCTCTGAATTTATAATTACGCAGAATAATTTTTTGTTTCTTTCAGTCACGGAGTTTCCGTAAATTAACGCTTGAATCAATTAATTGTAATAAATTATGTATAATTTATAGTTTAACCATTTGGCTACATTTGACGTAACAGTACGACAAGCATTTGTCCGTGCTAAGCACACACCGTTCTAAGACGACACGTAACCCAATACATTCCATAGTTTATTTCAAAGTAATGGGTTACAGTTGCGTGCGAAGTAATAATGCTATTAGTATGGTGGACCTATACTACAAGTGGAAAAAATCATTTAGATCTCTAGTCAAAGGGTTGAATCGATGTTTGACATTAGAATCGACTGAAGGAAAATAATACATCTATTGTTAAAAATTACGTAGGTAAATTACGTACACTAGGTTTACGGGACGCGTCATTTCGACACAACGAAGTTCATTAATGATTTCACTACACGTGTGTCCGAAAATTTAACCGTTTTGTTTCTCCTTTGCGGGCAACTGCGTTATATTTCTTTTACTAAAAAAGGAGATATAAGTGTCGATGTATTATGAAATTAATATAGCTGCGATGAGAAAACAACGAGTGTCCGTAGACCTAATGTTAAATGTAGCGATAGTACAATGGCCCACAATCAGACTGACAATCGCTAGTTTCCTTTACTTTCGATGAATCTCGTACATTGCACGTGTCCAATGACCTGACAATGAATCGGCAGTTGATTGAAACAAACGGTTTACGCTTTGCCAAAATGCATGTTGCGTCGAGTTTTATACAATTTTTTGTTATCGGCCAAACGTGAAATAATTCGTGGTGTTTGGTTAAATTGTTCATATTGTGTTTATGCATTTATTTGTTTATTTTTAATTTCGACTTTAATATATATTTATTAAAGTATATGGAAACTTTTCATATTAAAAACCATGTATTAATCCAATATCACATTTAACGTACAAACAAAATTGATAATACGTGAATTAAAATAAAATGTCTCTAAGTTGTTATAATTTTCTTAATTTCGTGTCATAGTATTATTAATTAGTAAATTTTAGAATAGAGTACAATAGAGTAGTCTTTATTGTATATGAAATAGAATTTAATGAAATATAGTTAAAATAAGAAAATATTAAAATATAGCTATTTGGGAGTTTGACGCACAGTAGAACAGAAACCTTTTTTCTTTTAATTAAATTGTTTCGTACTGTTAATCATTTATTACTATAACCACACGCCCTACTCTGAGAAGAACTGACAAAAAATTCAGAGGATATTTTTTTTTGTAATACGTTATGGACCCTAACAGTGAGCATGGTGAGTTTGTAATAATTTACAATATTTCTATTTACTTCTGGGTTAAAAACACTACAGCATACAAACCGTAATTGGGGGGGTATCCAAAAAGAACCAAAAAGGCCCAAAGTACTCTATAATGTATTCACATATAAAAAGTTAGGAAAATATGATTTTTTTTTATATCTTCGTCTCTGTTTTAAATCATAGTTCAAGTTATGATCTATCAACTTCAGTTAATCAATTCTTTTGTATAATAAATCGGGTTCCGCCAAGGTATTGTGTCGTTCTTATCGTCTCAGTCTTAAAGGGCAGATTATTATTCTCTCTCTCTCCCTTTATCTTTCTGTCTCGCTCACACTCTCTTTCTCTCACTATTTCTCTTTATCTCGTTCATTCTCTTCTTTCAAATGTCATTAAAATGTCATGTCATAATCGATAATTCACTTCAGGTCCGTGAAGGGCATCGATTGGAGAAACCGGAGCACTGTCGTCGCGAGCTGTACAACATCATGTACTACTGCTGGGAGGCTGAGCCTGCCTCGCGGCCGGACTTCAAGGAGGTCGTCGCCATGCTGGAGCGACTGCTGTGCACCGAAATGGACTACATAGAGCTGGAGAGGTTCCCCGATCACTCTTACTACAACGTACAGAACTTGGAAGGCGAGAAAGTATGACGCACGTGCAATTTTATATTTAATACAATTATCAAGGTTCACGATTTACTTCGATCACGTCAGATTCACGCGTTGAAAACAGTTTGTGCGAAGGATTCTTATTATTTCCGTTAATATAATCGTTGAAATATTTTATTTCACTTGCTTTAGACGAAAATGTACTTCAACCGTCTAATGACATTCCGTCCGTTTATTTATTAACATAAATTTTGATATGCTTTAATTTCTTTTAAATCATTAATTGTGCATCTATATATATATTACAAGGTCTGAAAAATTGTTATCTGTAAGACGAATTAGCGGGAACATTTCGGGGAATTTTGACCGTATATATACGTCAATACAAAGACTGTACGAGACAATTAAAAATATAAAACGTATCAATATTTTGATACCAATTTTAACAAAATATTGAATTCATAAATTGAAAAAGGAAGTCTAAAAGAAAATTAATTACAATCGGGGACTGATGATGAGATTACACACGAATGAAAATTAAAAAAATAAATAATTAAGGAAGTTTTGTTCACGTAATATATGTAGCGACTAGTCCTTAGCTATAATATAGTGTATATTTATGTATATTATAGTTTCTATCACTAAGTACTGTACAGCGATTTCAAATATAGTTTTAGAATTTTAATTAATATGATTTTAATAAAATGTTTTGTTGCAGTATTTCACGTTTGTTTTATTTAAATCCATTGTAAATATTATTCGGTTTATTGCGATAGTAAAAATTAAATATATATTGTTTTTTTTTTTCGATAATTACGTCATAGTGATTGTACACGGTAATCCCGTTTATTAAATGAGATCATTAAGAAATTTTGAATTTTTATTAAAGTCCAAATTAGGCTAGCTCATTGAAGTCAAAAATAAATGATACCCAAATTTGCGCCTTTCACCGCTTTCCAAGTGGTGAATGGCTAGAGGTGAAGACAACACAACAAAGTCCTTTACTCACTTGCGACTGCTATGAGTTTAACATAAATGCTTTTTATCTCAAATGTAGACAGGCTGAGTCTGTGTCAGCGTCGCACTCCGTCACGCCACCACACCTCACGCGTCGCCCGCCTAGCTCGCCGACGAGCGAGGCGGAATCAAGGCTCTCCCACCATGTACACTAGATACACCCGAATACCCGGGCGCTTCTTGCCCCCGCGGATTGCGTCACAGGCGAACGATAATCGCGGTTAGGGCCCGCGCCCCGACTTCGACTATCACGTAGCTCGCCATTTAAGACAGTTAGGTTAAGCCGGCTTCTCTGGCCAATGTAAAGTAGTGGGAGACCTCACGGATCACCGGATTCGTGAGCCAGTACAGATGAAGCTGTAATAGTAGTCAAAAAGACTAATAGCGCAAACTTCACCGAACCCAGCAGCAGCGTCGGGGCGCTGCAGAATCCGATTGTACTGTATAGCTGATTTTAAAATACACATATGATAAACTGCTATGATGGAGATCATTGGTATTAAAAATATGTTCAATAATGGTAAATTATATATATAAGCTAATTATTGAATTGCAAATGGTTTAGACAAGCATTTAATGTTATTACGCAGCGCCATCTATGAAGTTCATTTACCTATTTCCTAGAAATTTAATTATTTTGATTATTAGTTAATTTAAAGACTCTCAATGATTATTAAAATTTTATTTGTTCCGTTATTATTCATGGGAATGTAATCGGAGACATCAATTATTCATGGGAATGTAATCGGAGACATCAATTTTTCTTTCGTTCCTTGTTCCTTTCAATTACTTTTTATTAAAAAACAATTGCGTCATTAAAATTTTCAAAGACATATCTATTCGTACCAAATCTTACATAAGCTTACAATGATTGCACCTTGAAATACAATTATACAGACATCGTAATTTCTAATGACACATGAACATCTATCTTGTGATTAAACAGCAGTCGCTGTGATTATTATGTTATTAGAATAACATCCTTAAATTTAAACAAATAAAGCATAACTTCATTTGTATACAACTCGTGGAATACAAACAAAAAATACTTTGAAATATATTTACTTACATAGTTACTTTCGTTTTCAACATTCAGTTTAAATTAATGAATCTATGGTGTCAGTAAATAATCATATATTTTTTAATAGTTTAATTGAATGGTTAACCACAACTTTACCTAGTGCATGATAAAGACTGTTGAATAAATTAAATGTCTTATAATGTATATTTAGATGTAAACATTTTATTAATTTTTGATCAATTGGTTGCGTTTACAAATACTATTAATAAAAATTAACACAAATTAATAAAAATATTTATTAGTTTTTGTTAAGCACTATGTAGACTGATTGGTGCGCGTAAAAAGATGTATAGAATTACATAATTACAATGATGACTTTGAAAATAAATTTTTAAACTTAGAACGCAATTCCATGCTTAGCCTATACGTACAACGTAACAAGCATTATTCCATTCCCCAGTCATAACATATCCATCAACTTAAAAGCCTTCTAAACGTGATGTATTAAGCACGGAATCCACACATCTTTCACGTTACTTGGTTTTGTTGTTTCAACGTCACGAACATCGAAATCTCACCACATATAAAAGCGTAATAAATACTTAAAAAAAAAAGTAAAAAACAATTTCATGCGGGAACTAAAAGTATGAATAAAACCTGCCAGGTTTTTCGGCGACGGTAGTAAAATTTTAATGCTCAAGGAATACCTTTGTGTTTTATCGACATTTTACACGACGCGTTTAAAATAATAAATAAAATTTTATACACCTCTTTTTATTGTTTCATAAGGTATTTGATATTAAACTCAGCGCCTACGAAGGGTAGTGTATATACAGTGTGAATTAAAGACACCCTTATTTACTACATTATATTTCTTAAATATCAAAATCGTTAGTAGTTCGTTAGTTGTCCCTTACGCTGTGATGTAAAATGGTAGTCAATGGATAGAATCTTTGGTTAGTGACTTTTATTTAACATGGTGACAATGAGCTCCACGATGCTAAAGTGCGCTGACCCAGAATACTGTAGCTCTCAAAAAGCGTGCAAAAGCAATGATATGTAATTGAATTAATCATAATTCGTATTCTCATAACTACGATGAAGATAAACACAAATGATAGGTAGTTTTCACAATTTACAATATTTACGTGTTTGGGCTTGGTCCTACAGGAAATCAATTTTTGGTAGGTCTCACTTGTACAGACTTCACTTGTACAAATAAGTTCATAACCTACCAAGCTACCATACAGTAATAATAATATCTAATCTCCAATTCTAACTCCATCTCACATTGTTTTATTATACAAATTATACGACTATTCAATTGCTCCATTTGTTGTAATCAATTAATGATTAAGTTTTGTCAACATATAGCACATTAATAAATTCAATGAAGCATTGCGAAAAACTCTTTACGTCGATAGTACAACTAAATTCATTTGTTTATAAAATTACTCGAATTGGAAACATTATCTGTGTACGCACAGTATGTTACTGTTTTGCAGATAAATTTTGTGTAACATATGATGCTATACAAGATTTACCTTATCTTGATTAGCTTTATATAAGTCATGCAAATTAACAAACCTAAGTTCCTGCATTAAACAGCGTGAAACCCGAAAAATGCACCACTACTCACATATTGTTCTCTTTATAAGATTGCATTTAAAGAATAAACAAATACGCATGAAGTAATTTTAAAAGTGAATTGCATGCTGCTTTGTTAAAGTTTAAAAATTTATTTTAACTCATTCTCAATTTATTTTTATGCTCTATTAAAATTTCGTTCAAAAGTAATTTAGGGACTGTTGTTTTTCTAAATCAAATTTCAACATTTTAATGGAGACTTCTTTGAGTATTGTAATGGCTTTTAATGAAAATTGACTGTCAACATTGGGGTTTACTGCATATGCTAAATAGACGAGACGATTTTATCTTTACGATGCACTGAATTTGTATTCTTAGACGTTTATTTATACAGCTATTTATATTCAATCGAGTTCCTAATTATGTACATACGTGAGCATGCTATTTATTTTTATAACTGATCCATTAAACTACTTACATCATTTATGTCATTATTAACATGTTAACTTGTTTGTACAAGAGTACTCCATTAAAATACCTACCATTAGAGAACTTGTGATTTTAAATAAACTTAAATGAAGTATAAACTTAATATTACTAAATTCCTCATCACCTTTCAAGTTTTTCAATTGACAATTGGTTATGAATCCGATATCCAGATGTCGGTCTTGTTGTGAGAAATAAATAACAGTTTTCTAATAATTGCATTTATATTTACTTCAAAGACAACAATTAAACTCTTATTTGAATTTTAAATTCGTAATTTTTCGAATCAGACCGAAAAAAAAAAAATTTAACACTTCAGCCACGTTTCCACTGTTGCGGAACAGAATGAAAACATTGATCGTTTCGTACGAAAACAATAATATAATTGTTCTAGAATTTTCCTTAATCAAATCTAAACTGTAAATTAGATTCGGGGAATCTTTCTCACGTATCAATTGGTAATAAAATCGAAAATGTTAGCTAATCAATAAATATAATATGAGTATTACAATAATTAGTTTTAATTAAATAAATATAATTTCCTATCATTAAGCGGCTGCGTCACGCGTACTGCGAATTGGTGCGGCTCCCCGTACGGGTTCTGCAGTCTATGGATTGCAGTCACCACGTTCTGGAATAAGTAAAAAGGTTTTATTGCATTTTTTTTAAATGATAGCGAGAAAATCCTACTTTTGTGGATCGGCTCCACGTGTAATAACATTAGAGATAATATTGCACATTGTTCGATAACTTTAATTAACATATTGCCGAACGATTAGGTAGATCCCATTTTGAAGCAATTCAGTGCCCGACCGATGAGGGACATTTTGACTTTAAGCAACGCGTTTCTCATTTTCTATCATCGTTAACTACCTCGGCGGGGGATTTGTTTTGATTGAAAGTTAAAATCGAATAGTTCTCTGTAAAGTTTGCGGTTGGCAAAGTGTTAAGAAACGAGCTCTGATGTCTGTTTCTGTATGTGTGCAGTATGCGATTAATTCCTAGGCCACATAAGCACTGTAGTATGGATGATGGTCGTGATAGCCTTACCAGTCACCACTCTCTATATTACTCTGCTGCCACATCACCGCTGTGTTTCGGCAGTCATACATTTGAGAGCCAGAGTATTCTCGGCAAGTACGCTTCTACCATTTACGTTCTTATTGTCACTTAACTTTATGCGATTTAAGTGTTAACCCCATTTGATAACAGGGATCATAACCAAAGCGGACAAGTATATATAATTGTAGAACGAAACGTAATTTCTAGAAAACATTGCTTGATATTTATCAATATCAGTTATAAATGGTAAAGTTGATAGAGGAATATTAATATGCCTACTAGTAAATATTCAATCGCCAAAGTATATTTCTCTATCACTAGACAACATATAAATAAGAGTACAATTCAGAAGTTATAATACGGATTCTATCAGTGGCTAACTCAATCCTACACCACATGCATTATAAACGACGAAGCGATCCTATTGTATATTAACACCGCAAGTCTCTGTAGGCTCGAGGAGAGTTCTCTCTTGCTTTTTTTATCGGTTACGGGCTTACACTCGACCTCGATTTCACCGATTAAGTGACAATAAGGCCGTAGATGGCAAAGCATGTTCACCCAGAAAACTTCCGGTTTACGTATGAATGTTTGCCGGAACACGGCGATGCTGTTATGACGACAGATTGTCATTAAGGGTGATAGCTAGCCCGGCGGGTGCGAAGACAACTGTTTTACTCTGATCCGGGAATCGAACCCGGAACCTTCGCGTTACAGAGCAAGCGGGCGACGCAGTGCGCCACGGAGGCAGTCGAATTCTTAAAGTCGACGGGCTGATTTTTGGAACTCGACAAACTTTTCGAACAGAATACTGTTTTTTTTTTCTTGTCGAAAATTCTAGTCTAAGTCATTTTTAGAATCTGAAATATAAAGTACCGGAGAATTTCTCAATCTGGTTAAAATGTTCTTATCGAGATTTTATAGGTAATAGTATTATAATCAAAATTTTTTAATAATGAACAAATTTGTAAAAGTCCACCTTTAGTGTATGATATCAATATTAAAGTAAGTTAAAGATATTATTTTAGCCCCGTCACAAAAAAGTGGGTGTTGTGATATGAATGATTGTATAGAATTGTGAGTGAAAGCCGATCAAATTTTTATCTAATAGTATTACTTTTTTGTTTGAAACATGAATACGAATCTTCTCCGCGTCGTCATAGTACGAAGAGTCCTCTACTATAATATAAAGGCATTATTAATTAAAAGAGTATTACTGAGTATAATTTTCATTTTAAAAGTATCGGTTTCACCATGCGTTCATTATCAAATCTTTTTTAGGTTTTAAGATTTTTTTCTTTCAGATAGAATTATTAATTTTGTTTTAATACGAATAAATAAATGTTCACCCTTGTAACAGGCAAGCTCCTAGCTCTTATAAGCCATAATACGGACTCGGTGCAAGGCGGCGCGGTCAACGACCCCTGGTAGCTAGCGTACTCCTTGAACGGCGGAACGAAGTGGTTCAGAGGATGGAATATTCCCGAAGCGTCGTACGTGTTGTCTCTAAGAACGACGTCGAGTATTCCCTGTAAGCCTACTTGCGTATGATCACCGTACTGAAAACAAAAAAAAAATCCAATTCAGATTTAAGAAAACATTTTTTGGCGGCAAGATAATTAGTCCTTTAATGGTAAAGGAAAAGGAATGGACCTATTACCAAAAATTATTTTTAAACGATTCTCACGTCAAAATATATCAACGCGATATCAGATAACTTCCGGGGAAACTTTGAAGAGAGCATAGAAAACAAAAGTCATCACGGCCATTAAACTGTACCAAAAGGAGGAACTTTTCGGAATACTAATTGAAATGTCACACTTACTAACTGAAATCCGGGCGGGTACTCATTTCTAAAGTAATTAAAAGTTAAATTGGCAACGTTAAATATGTTTTATTTCGTTTAGTCTTGGATATGGTTGTTCCGTCGATTTTAATTCCTACCTTTTTTTTCGAACAAAGCTACATAGCGAAAGAGACATTTGCGCGGTAGTAAGTAATAATTATAAGGTGCTAAGTACGGCGTATATACCGCACAACTAATTACTTTATATAAACATCTCATGAACATACGATCGGAGCTATTGGAACACAATCTAGTTTACACATTGCATAATTCTTAGATAATCGGGAATTACATTATTAACACTATCGACCGGTAGCCGATTTTTAGGCTTTTCTTCGTCGCCTCTCGCCCACGTTTAGCCCGTTATTCTGACTTTTGTAGCTCAAGCTTATTGAGAGACAAACTTTTAAACGATTGTTCAGTTCCTTATATCTACTCAATCATTTTAAATAAAAAAATATATATCTGTGCCGTAAAGTGTTTATCGACAAAAACACAAGATGGAGAATTTCTCTTTCATCACCGATCGATAATGTGTTAATTTCGCGGACTCCGGATAAACGAGCCTTGAATCCGATGAAGCTGCAATATTTTTCAGTAGCTCTAACACCGGCTAAAATAATTACAATCTACACTTTATTAATATTTTAAAAGGCTCATTTTCTTAGATGCTCCGCCAGTTCTACTTATTTTTCAGTTGCAGCAATATGTGTATCTGACATTGAGAGTGGTAGCTAGCCAGGCAAATTCGAAAAACCCACCACCATCCCACTCTACTACACCTGCAACCGGAAAACGAACCCCGAGTTTCGCATTCCAAAGCAAATTATAAGAAACAGCCATGAAGGCAGTAAACAAAGATTTAATGCAATTTTATGCCAAATCACCGATGAAGATATTGGTATGCAATACATTCAACGCTTGCGTATGTTTGTGTATTTTTCCCCTTAATTTCGTTGTCATATTTTTAAATAGATCACGTCATTACACATGCCCTGTATACGCGATATCGCATACAAGCGATGACCACTGACGAACAGCTAAGCCACTGGCGCGAACGGATCAACCCTCTGAACCCGACAATGGCGTACACCACACATGTCATGTCAACTTTGCGACGTTTCTGTCGTCGAATGTCGCACGTATAGAATTTCTTTTTTGTTTTTTTTTTTAACTAAGCTTTTTCGCACTGGCATGATGTATAATCATTGTGACACACAATAATTGAATGTCAAATATGAAAGAATGAGTGTTTGAAAAGAGTCCTCGACAAATGTATGTATTAACACGAAAAGAGTCACAAATTTTTGTAGCAGATAATAAATGAGTTTATACGCTGTGTCGATATCTATTTCGACGTTACGACGTTTATTTAAAATCTAATTTCATCTAAACATCATCCAAGGGACCTTTCTTGGGCCCCAGCTGAACCATGCTTACTATTACTTCGCATGGGTAATGGGTGAAAAGGTTTTAGCAATATGTGCTTTTACCTCATTGTCAGGTGTTTTGCCTTTTCTCTACAAAATTTTTTGCTACAATTACAGTCAGAGCAAATTTGTTAAATCTTTCGTCACACAGACGTGTGTGCGTGTGAATGTGTACACACGTATTTATCACACATCTGTGTGTGTACTACAAGTTGTTATAAATTATGCTAGTACCTTATAAATATTAACGATTCCAAGGAACGCCTGCGGGTCGTTCGGCGCCGCGTCCAAAGCCTCCTGCATCGTTTTGTATTCGGCCGATATGTGGATCGCCTGGCTTTCCATGGGGTACTGCAAGCCGCCTATTGTGTGCTCCGATGGCCACATTATGCTCATCGAATGGAACAAATACCGGCGGCTGTGTGCCGCCCCGCCGTGCACCACGGGCATCTGTTTGGGACCCCAATTTCCATACAGTAATACTGCAAAAAAAAGTTTTGAATTATATTTTACTCAAGTGGTACGTCAGTTGTATTTCGCATAAGACTTTTGCAGTGCTACGTTTTGACAGTTCTGTTATGTGAATCCGTGGCATGGACCTCTTACTGTAAGAACTCATTAATAAAATCGAAGTTATCAAAATGCGGGCATATAGAAGGATGAAGATGGTAAGCAGGCCTTCAACAGCTAATGTAGTCTAATATTGTAACTTTGTAATACATAAAATTTAAATTAAATCTAAAGAATTATCAAAAGTAAAAAAAAAGATACTCTGCACATTATCGTAACACCTACGCTTCCTCTATGACGGGTTTCGATTTCTTTATAACTCATAAATTAACAGCGCGACTATGCTTGATATAAGAACAGAAACTCTTTATATTTATTACAGGCAATAAATCCATTTACAACGATCTTTTAAAGAGCGATAAGAAACTTGGAAGGGTGCATGATGTATAGCTAAATACCTGAAAATTTCAAAGTAAAGCAAATTTGAAGAAGGTACCATAACTAAACGTAATTTTAAAATGTCCACAGAGATAAAAACACTAGCGTTAATGAGTATGGCGTGTGTAAACAAAATATAGCACAGGTTATTTTCATATAACCGAGACTGTAGATGAGTAGGCAACGTAAGTTAGATATTACAGTCTTCATTCTAGGCTCTAAGCGTAAGTAATAAGAGGCAAGAATGGAAAGCGTGAACTGCAAAGCGGTATATGTGTAACGAAACGAAATATGATATAAAGGAAGATATGAGTAAACTAAAGGCAGCGTAATTTTATTAAACCTATAAAGCTCTTGTTGGTTATACAGTTATACAATTCAATAAGCAGCATAACAAAGAGAACACTAGTCAAGAGACTCATAACATAATAAATCCACAGCATATCCTCCTATCGCTTTTAAAGATGTAACTGGTCATAAATGCGATACGTGAATAAGGAAAAAAAAATTATACCAATCAAATAAATTTTGTAAAAATAATGTTTATGAAATTAACACTTAACGATCAGACCTTTAATCATGAAAATCGATCCGTAACTACAAAATTCTTGTCATACGTCTTCTTGAAAGTTTTTTTAATGTCAAATTTTATATCCTTAAACTACGTGGAAACTAAATTCGAACAATATTTATTCATCTCAGAAGTTAAATTATTTTCAATTAAACATCGCCGAATAGCGGCAGCGCCTAAGAAGCACACTTGGAGCTTTAAAGTTAAAATTCATTGCTTTGTAATGTGTGTGTAATGTCTTATCCATCATCATACATTTTGTTACAATTTGTTAATATAACGAACAAGCTTATTTACATGACACAATGAACAATAGTTTTTTAGGGACGATATATGACGGAAAAGGAATTGATTTATTTGCTTATTACATACTGATACTAAGAAAAATAATTTCGATCATATAGACTTTATACAATGTCGCGAATTTGACAACATTAGTTAGTTAATGGCCAACTTGAAAATTATAATGAGTTAATATCGCTGTAATAGTATAAAGTGGTTGTATATATTTTAGACACCAAAACAAGAAATAGTGATTAAAAATCTAAAACATTACTTAAATTTCCTTACCACGCCTACCGTCATTCTTAACAGTGATTTTCTCAGGTTTCACGTCGAAGTTGGTGAACATGAGATTTCTAGCGCCTCTCGCCTTGATAAAACCCTGCACCGGCAAGTCTATCGGAGACTGCCACCGGCTACCGCATTCCGGGAACATTTTTTTCCATTCATATTGAGCTGTTTGTTTTTATACAGACAATATTCAATTTATACATGTAAAATTGATAGTTCTAACCAATTTACAGACTAGCATATACATACATCAACGCTTAGTCCAAACCACTGGTCCTAGAGACAGGAATATTGAATGGATAATTCTTTTTTATGTGTAGGTGTCCACTAGGAAAGGTTTTTTGTTAAAATTTCGTGAATAAGAGAGAAAGAGGGGATTTCTAATTATAATTCTTATTATTCTCTCTGTCAATGGACTCTTAAATTGGTACACATATAGTTATCAAAATAGTTTTTACATTATGTGTGTTTTATTTAATTAATTTTGGTAAATTTACAAATTATATATTTTTAGTGTGGTTATTAGATGAGTCACAGATATTATTGATTTTCTGGGACTTTGAGCAAGAGTATGGTTGTTGAAATGATTTTCAAAAGTGAGGAAAAAAAGGCTATTTATGAGATATTGCATCAGGAACGAGGCCAGAGAAGTAGTGGATTTTGTTCAAAAAGTTTGTGAGTATAATTAAAAGTATACAAGTAAGTGTTTTTATTTGTTTGAAATAAGGCGGGTCGTTAATGGTATTTTCATCAAGAAAAGTTCTTCCTATTTGATATTTATTTTATAATTAACCTAACTTTAACAAACTAATTATGTTTGATGAAAACATTTCGAAGTTAGAAAAAGGAAACTTTCACACATTTACAAAATATAATTATCGTTTACTTTAAATGATAATAACTGAATTACTTACTTTGGTAGTCCCATTCAAGGACGGCGCCGGCTGTAAAAACATTTTTTTTGTAGTTAAAGCCAAAATGTCTAAACATATCGATTTAATTTCGCGTCCGATCAGACATTGGCTGCGTATATCGATAATTTGAAATAACTGCCCATAATGTTAATGAAATGAAGTCTTACTTGAACAGGGAGGTGCAACGTCACTACTCTTATTAATATATTGATTATAGTTCTTATTAATCATTAAAATAATAGTCCAAATGTTATAAAATAATAAAAAAAAAACAAATGATCTGTAAGATAGTGAGACGTAACACATTATCGAATAAAAGAGGGAGAAAAGATTATAGATGACATCTTCAATGAACACAAACTACTTATAATTGATTACATCGTCCAAGTAACCAATGTTGAAGCGTAAAGAATTTATAGTGTTTGAAGAAACCTTATAATATATGGTAAACCTCAATAAAATAAATTAAAAAAAAATGATTAATTCGAATAAGGGTTTAGAGGTTGGAAAGTTTTATTTACTTATTATTCAGGATTTGCTTTAAACAGATCTTCTAACATAAGTTCGTCATTGTATGATCTAGTTATTTATTTAATTGACCAAATATTCCTATTAAAAGTTTTCTACA
>DWQX01003799.1:0-16630 GCA_018245475.1 Pharmacophagus antenor
CTCCTCAACTCTTGTCATTGAGTGTGTTCGCCACGGAGGCAATCAAAATAAAGATTAGGAAATTGGCATGCCTAATATTTATTGTATGATTTGAGAAAAAAATTCAAATTCATCTGTTATTAAAACCACTTTTCATCTATTCATTGTTAAAAAACGATTAAACAAAACTCATTCATTTTATAAATGAAAATATATGAATTTCAATCCCCCTGTAACATTCCTAAGAATAACCTACGGATAATTTCTAAACATCAGATAGACTAAGTAGTAATATACATGTTTTACATTTTTTTTTTAAGGTAATTCAATATATTCTATAAAATATTCAGGACAATTGTGAGTAAATTTTAATGCTTCGACTTTAGGTAACGATGACATTAAATAACGAGTAAGAATACTCGTATTGTACATGTAATCCGACCGGACCGAACGGCTTCACGTTTGAAAATAAACCTTAGGCGTTCAGGCATACGTTAGGTTATGCGGAGTACCGCATAAAGTTATTATTTAGGCCGATGTATATTTTCGGTGGATCCACCCGATAGGGATGAGGTAGCGCGGGTTGATTTTCACCAATTACCGGGGGCAACTCCCCTTAGAGTTTTCCGACGCGACGGGGATATTATCATGCATATTGCATGAGACAATAAGGTGTCAAAGTTGGGCGGCTGTGGAAGAATGGGCGGTATTTGTTTGGCGATATATCTCCGTAAAAATATGAAGTATATATATATATATTTCTTATTATTATATTAGTATGCTATTATTTTCCGATAATATTTTTATAGTTAATTATAGGACTCATTATTTACATTGTGAAAGGATTATAATTAATTATTAACCGCTTCCATGGCGTAGTAGTTCACCGCTTGCCTTGATCCCGGTTTCGGTTCCCGTGTTATCTGAGCAGTGGAAGTATTTTACGCGAACACGATTCACCATTTATGACGTCATTGTTACTTAACATTAAGTGATATCGAGGTGGAGTGTTACCCCATGACGATTAAAAATATAACGATGATGATAATTAACAATTTCTTGCTGTTTTATGTATAATTATATTGATAAGCGTTGATAAATCTATACTTCATGTTATCCAGCACTTAATACTAATGCGGAATATTAGGCTTTAGGTATTGAAAATATAGCATGTACAATTCGGTATAGAACGCTTTTTGTGTTCAGAAAAGGCAATCGTTTTAAAATCATCGTTTTCATGAGAAAAGTTCATAGTTAAGACATTTTAATTAAATTGAAGATAGCGCCGATCCCGTTTGACTTCACAAGACTAGATAAAGTAACTATGAGGCAAATTGGTGGTCATAGCTCGCTGCCTGTGTAAAAACTTTTTTTATACTGAACAATACAAGCTTGTATAGATTATTTAATGTTTTATATGTGTTGTTACTGTTCTTGAGACTGTGTTAGAAACACGGAAACGATTTTTATTTATTACTAAAACACAGAAAAAAAAATTCAAAATTAAGAAGTTATGGATTGCATACATGTGAGAGCAAGAAGTATTCTGAGAGAAAACAGTACACTATCTACGGACTCATTTTCACTTAATATCAGATAACAAAATAAAAATATATATTCTCGTGAAACACTCTTTCCAAGTTTTAATTTTGTATAATGTAAAATAGCCTATATCTTAGTCCAAAGTTTTTGTCGAGATTGATATAAATAAGTTTAGCGGTTTAGATATGAAGAGGAAATAGATAAACGCACCTACTTATTTGCAATATCAATATGGATATACTTAGCCGATGGGTACATTAAGAGGCACCACCTGACGCCTTCAAGGTGTTTACCCTGCTGCGGGGAGCCAGCGTAATCTAATTACACACCTCCCGCTGGAGCGTTGCAGGAAGCCGGGGCCATAAATCATCCTTCATCATCTCACTTCTATCTAAATTAACTGTTACATTTTTTAATATCGCCTGATGTTACTTTATGCAATACGTAGCTATGAGATAGCTTCGCTTGCGTACAATTTAAACAATATTCTAGAATATTCTTCGTTTCTCCCCAAATGAATATTCATGATGAATTTTTATTTAGTCATCTTTAAATAACGAATGGTTTCGAATACTTCTCATTACCTATCATGCCTCGAGTTTAATTTCCGAGATAAAGATTAGCCTGTTTCTTCAGTGCTTTATCTATCCATATGTTAAAATTCATCAAATCTCAAAACCTCGCGTTTTAAGAGTGAAAACGTGACAGACAAACCTAATTTCTCATTTAGATTTTTAATGTTGACGTAGAAATGAAGTATTGGTGTATTACTAAGACAAATAAGTGGTTAAGGAAGTAAAGGAAGGCTGTACAGCAGTACAGTATGAATTGATTGTGAGTTAAAAGAGGTATATGAGTATCAAGATCAAGAGAACGAATGACAGAAGGGATTGGACGGCGCCAGCGGTAAATTATCTTATAAGTTATCTTAGTGATAGCGATAAGGGTTTAAGTAAGTTTTTCTCTTCTTGATTTATAAATTTTATGTTAACTAATAGGAAAGACTTAATTTTATGTATGCGTCAAAATGTACTTCTTATAACAATTGATAAAAACATAATTTAAATATTCACAAACAGTTATAGTTCACTGAGCATCTTTTACATAAATCACTAACATAGAAGTAATTTAAACAATTTCCCATATGTAAAAAGGAAATCGACGTTTCAAAATATCAATGATTTAATTCAGCTGTGGCTTGTGAACTGCAATCTCTGGTCGTCATAAATAATTCTAAAACTATACGAGCCACTCCGCCGCGCTCTCTGCTGTTGGGAAGTGCTTTTTTTTTAATTTTAATTTCTCTCCGCTTTTATCGCTGGATTCGATGTTTATATTAGCGCAACAATCCCGCGCAGCGCTGCCGGCGCTTTGTTGTGGTAATTTCATTAGACGCAGCCGCCGACTGCTGAATATTAATTGGCGTCGACTTTGCTTCGTTCACTTTTGCTCTCGATGCCGCCTTAGACTGGACATTATTTATACCGGCAACGATTAAAAAAAACCGGTCAATTTGAATACTTTGTTCTTCTAATTTATTTTTAAATTTTTGAGCTGACTCTAATATTGCATCGTTTAGAATTAAAATTAAAAAAGAACAGATTGAATTATTACAAACTGATAAGATAACAACAAAATAATGCAATAATATTTTTGTTAGTATTTTTATAACATGTATTCCATCTTCTAATAATTCTAAATCTATTTACGAACCATTTTTAACCGAGAAAATACATTGGAAACGCCAGGGAGAGTCGCATTCGACCTTTCCAATTAAAAAAAAAATAATCGACAGAGATGGAGGGGAAAATATATCCGATTACAACCGCCCGAGAGGCAAAATTGAAAAGACAACGATGAAAGACAACGGAGTTTATTACGGAGCCGTTCACTCGATTTGCGAGAATACTCCTTGTACTCACAATGTACAGCGGAAGTGGCCCGACTTGAATGTCGAGCGGTCGAGATGGCCGACAATAGTAACGTGTCTCGAATTAAAGATAAAAAAAAAGTGTCGGTGGGAGAAAAAGCAATCGTATTCGAATCACGCACAGTTTTAATTCGAGTAAGTAAATTAAAATGCGGCTAGTCGACAAGGCCGTTTGAATACAAATGGTTTATTGGGGGGTGCGCACCATTTTCAATTTCGATCCGGGACGCCTCTCCAACTCATTAGCGTAGCGAGGTAGCCCTCCGGAGTTATTTACCGGTTCCTCCTTTTTTATTTATCGAGGCGAACGGGCGTTGTTTCTGTTTACATTATCCTTTATCGTAGGAACTAATTCAATTTGAAGGTTCGCTCAATTTTAAAAGCTAACATTTTGTTTTAATGTGAAACGATTAATGTATGTTATCGTGTTACAACAAATAATTTATGAAACGTAACAATTTTTGTTTAAGAGTAGTACTTCTGTACAGTATTATTATTGATAAAGTAATTACTCCGTCCTATAGAACAGGACAGAAGAGCGTTGACATTTTAAAAATTAAAAATCTGTTTTAATTCAAAATTGATGTATGTTAAATCAAATACAGTGCTAAAAACTTTTGTTTTTGATCAGCTGTAGGCGAACACGACCTTAATTTCACACGACGTTAAGTGAAATTGAAGCTGAAGAGAGTTAACATATACACGATGGCCGGGACAAAGCAAGGCTGTTTTGGCGACAGATTGGCATTGCTGTTAGCTAGCCAAGGAGGTTACAGCAAATCCTACCAACCTGTAGACTCCACTACTGATGTTTAAATTGTTGCGCAGGAGGCAGTCGATAACCGTAAACGTAAATACATTATAAAAATAACAAGTATCATGCGAATTTACGATGTCTGTTAATAAAATTAAAATGTATCTGCAATAAACATATCATATTCGTTATTAAACGTTATTCAGTCTAAAACCGTTAACTGAACGCACACTAGAAATAATTATGGCTCCACTTGCATAGCAAATAACGAGCGATAGCCTCTAACGACGTGTAATAAGCGTGTCCACAAATAAAATTATTGCTTTAGCGGTTAGTTATCGCGGCGGCGGCTTATGTACGTACGCTGAGCTTTGTATGAGTGTGTGTCGAGTTTGTTCTAGATACTTTATAGATATGTCTGAAAATGTTAAATAAGTCCTAATCGAGGCTAGAGTGCTTTTTTAAATACTAAAATAATTATTTAAAATATATTTTGATTGAATTTTGACTTTGATTGTCAATAAAAAGAAATATCAATAAAGTTATGCTTTTTCTCTTTCTGTCTTTCTCCGTCTCTCTTTTATCTCTAATAACTATTAACCGTCGTGTCATCTCAACTGTCCCAACGACTGATACGGCACGTTAAGATAGCTTTGAAGAAGCTTAAATCAAACATTATTTAGAAATCATTTCAAAAAAGAGTAAAAAAATGATTTAAAGACGTACGTATAATTACAATATATGATAAAATGTGTTGCGATACGTTAGGCAAAAGTAATTTTTATTTATGAAATATTAAGATTATGATAGTTATTGCTAGATAATAAGAAAAAAAAAGTATTGTTTACGTAATAGTCAACTCGTTGAAAACCGATTGCATACCGAAGGTGAAAAACCAAGTACATAGCCCTGAAAGGTGTATATAAAAAAAGAAAACGTAAATAAGAATCAAAATTAGAGAACACCATAAACGATAATACTTAATGGTTTAAACAATTGACTATAACACGTTAAACGAATCCAGTCCAATTAAATTAAGCAAAGAGGCGCTTAAAGGAACAGAAATAAACATCGCCCCGTAATCCTGGAGGGCAGTGGAAGGGCGTAATGAAACAATATCATGCGCAATCAGAGCAAAATATAGCCGGATCTGACACGCAATAACCTACAGAATAAATTAGGCAAGTAAATTATCTTAGGGTTTTAATTCGCCTCCGAGCCGAGCCGTGAGCACCCGTTTATCAGCACCAGACTTACTGATATTAAACCGGGCGCTTATTCCGAAAAATTGCCGCGTCCTGGCCGAAATTACCTGTAGAATAATTCTTAATGTACGCTCTCTCTGATAACGGGATTCGCTGTGAACGTATCCGCTTCGGGTTGTTAATTTTAAAAGTTTATTGTCTTTGCTTTGTGAATTCTCTCGTCGCTTTGGCTTTCGAGTTGTTTTTTTTTCTCTCTCTCTCTCTCTAACTTTATGTTAAAGTAATAATTAGCTTTTGTAACTTTAAACATCATGTACTTTCAGTGTAACGTAAAAGGTAAAGGAAGACAAGTCCTATACAAAATGTTAAAGATGGGATTAATAAACTTTGTTTATTATGGATAAAAAGAAGTTGAAAAGAGATAAGTTAAAAATTTCTAAGTAGTTCAAAGGTAAGCATACATTTAAATCGGTGACGTGTCTTCAGAGCTAGACCAGACAGACAGATAGTGTTTTTTTAAATGTTTTTTTAACGTCATCTCAAAACATTATTGTAACTATGATTTAAAATTTTTAGTCTACTTTATTATATTGCTTTGATAATGTCGGTCTAACTTTTCGGCTTGTATGGCAGTACCAACGCTGATGGGTCTATTTTAAGGAAACGCGTCTACTGGGCTTCCAAATTCTATCATATGGTTTATGCAAATTACATTTATTTACCGAGGCTTTGTCATAACATTCTAAAAACAAACAGCAGTAAACCTTGCGATTAAAAATAATATATATGAAGATTATATAAATTTACGGACAACATGATACTTCATAATATAACAATTACGGTACTAACGAGAAATTTTAAGTCTTAATTCAAAATTAATTGAATATTACATAAATTACGTAAAGTTACTCCCACGCTTTGTAAACCAAACGGAGCAATTCTCCGAGCTCGGGTAACGACTGCACCCACTAAATTCCCGCAAGTCTAAGATACAGGCGGCAGTCTGAAATGAGTGCACACTTAACGGCTCAACTTTCAGCGAAACGCGATAAAGCTAAACTTAAGTTAGCGTTATAAGTTTTACACTTTCAAATCCGCTTATGAAAAATGTAATTAGTTTAGTGACAACATAGTTGTCAGCGTCCGCGAGATATTTACAGTGTTATGTACGAAAAAACCAACATTTATACCCAGGAGAAACATTTTAGTTAGGTCATCAAGCTTTTGTTCATGAACATCTAGCGGCGGAGCGAGCAAATATAAAACAAACATTTTCAACATTACATTTTTTGATTAATTTGACTCATGTTTCATATGTGCCATAATTTTTAATTACTGTGCCCGTAAAAATGTATTGCCAGTTGAAGATACTTTCTTAGTAAAAGTCATCTTGTAACATAGAAAATTAACTAGACAAGGAGTTTCTCCTCATATCCAAAAATTGCAGTGGTCACATAAGGTTCGGTCCGAGAGAATTAATTTTTTTAGGACACCGTAATGCAATGAGCTTCTTGCCGAGGTTATTGCAATGATATAGCTTATACATTATAAGCTTCATTTCCACATGGACAAGGATTCTCAGAAGTCAACAGTGTCCATGTGCTGCCTTTGGCTTTACCGGCACTTAACTTGAATATGATGGTAAGTGACAACATGGTCGAAAATGTTGAAGCGTGCTCGCCCAGAATACCTCGACCATCATACAGCTTAGATACCGGAAGAGGATATCATATACGATATATAACGAAAACACAGCAATGCTGTTGTGGTATATTTACAATACAAGGACGGCTGTTAGGTAGCCGGATAAAAGCCCAATGATCATCCGATTACTCTAATATTAGGCGAGAAGTAATGCCTATTCGCTACTGCAGTGGTAAAAAAAACTTAACCTGAAAACCTATTCCAACATATAAGCAACGTGTGTAAAGTATGTTTCATATAAGACATCGTCGTAGAATAAGGAAACTGTGGAATCGCGGGGATTACATCGCAAACGCCCGCGCTCCCAAACTGACTTAGCGAAACAAACGACGCGCTAGATGTCGCTGCCGGGGTGGGATTTGGAGATCGTCGTCACTTACAAACTTTGCCCATTTATTTTTTTGCTTCTCCTTTGAATATATATTCCGCGTTCTTGCTGCATTCGTTCCTAAAAGTGCTTTCGATGGTACGCTCGTACTTTGCCATTCATTCTTTTTCATTGTTATATTTTTTATTAAAAAGAATAACAAATGTAACAAAAACTTCTCTCATTATTTGTCTCAATCTTGTTCCTATTTAGTTTATATATAAAAAATAATGCTTCATAGATATTTATAAATTTAGTTTTTAATCTAAACCTCTAGTGAATACACAAGACAAAAGAATAAACTCTGAAAATATTTCGGATCTGCCCTTGCATAGGTTTAAAAAATATCAGAAGTATTTTAGTTAGTAGAGATTATTACTCCGTTGAAGACTATTTTAATTGCAAAAATCCACGGAGAAATGTTTCGCTTCAATTCAAGAAATAAAAAAAGAGAGTCTACGTTTTTGAAAGCGGCGTTTCACTCATTCATCATTTCACTATACAAAAATGAGCGTGACAGCGTAATTGAATAAAGATATGTTCTAAATTTCAATATAAATGTTTATATAAGTAAATATCATTTGCTCCAACAAATCAAAATATTACAATCGAATAGTCCTCAGGGAAAGTGAAAGGTACCGATAGTGCGGTATGACCCCTAAAAATTTTACAACCACTTTCCATGCCGCATATGGAACAGGCACCGCTCTGTTTCTTTTTACGGGCACCTTTCTTCCCATTCCAATAACATCTGGGGCAAACTTATTGTGATGCAAATACAGTTGGAAATGTTATAAAAAAAAGTTTATCAAAAATTGGGCGAAAATGAATCCCTCATAAGATGTGTAATATACAAAATATAATAGTCCATTTTACCTCGTTATTAAAGCATAATTAACCATGCATGTGAAAATTACATCAGTTTATTTCCTAACTCTTTCAGATTTTAGTTTCAATCTCATAAGAGTTGTATTTTAGTCATGTTATTAAATTTTAATTGGTAATAAATTCAACTATTTGTGATACGTTAGAAGAAAGGAGCAACATTGAGAACGGCACATAAAGAAAAAATGTATAAAAATAAATGGAACCAGTAAAATCGCCCCACACGGCAGACCCTTTAATGAAGTAGGTACACTACTACTAAATTTACGGCCGGACGGTTTTCTTTAGAACCTTTCGTACCCGTATTTCTTACATACTAAGCTCGTCAGTTTCAATTTCAGATATATTTGCAGCGGGGAAATAAACCATTCGCAGTCGCTCCACTCTACTGAGAATATATCAGGTCTATCCGAAACTAAACAAGTGTTAGTTATGGTAATAGTGAAACCCTTTACTCGTAGCAAAAACGGAATAAGTATATGTAAAAACGGAACGTTCCTACAGAGATGTGAGGCAGGAACTTTGCGAAGTTTACGTCATGCGTCCTATCACAAGATTATAAGTTTATGTTAGAAAGTCTCGCAGAAAGACTCGCAGTCTCCTACAAATCGTTTCCTAAACTTTGAATTCTCAGAATACAAATAGTTAAAATTTATTATTGGCGGAAACGATAGATTAATTAACATTACGTGTGTGTCTGCTCGCTGCTTGCTTTTGCTTTTCAATTGTCTAAAAATCACCTTATTTTTTTATTGCTCTATTTCTCAAGTCGTAGGATTATGTAATAAGCTATATGATTATTATTCATCTTAATACATTTTTCCTTTGTCTTGTAAATCCTTTGAAAGCTACGAATAAATAATTAATTACATTTTATATTAATAACGCGTTAACGCTTGATTATAATTTAACATGATGTTATGTCATAATTAAAGAACAGAGGATAAAGATCATCTGGAATACTTAAGCTCTCATAGTATGACAGCTAAAACAGCAATGCTGTTGTGGTGCTAGTTTGACCGTATGTAGTGTAGTAGATAGCTAACAGGTATAAAAAAATCGTACCTCTTTACAAAACGTGTAAAGTGTGTGCGTATCTGTGTATGTATAAATATTGTGTATATTTATATATACACTACAATATAATATAAAGTAGTAATCATAAGAAAAAGCTTAAATAAAATATATATCTTAGAACACATGAAAATTTAAACGCACTATATAATAATTTAAATATACTTTCGTGTTTGCCACAGACGCAAATGTGATCGTATAAACAGGAACATGCAAGTTTTCTTTGTTTCTCGATACCAGAAGCTGCGTCTTTGTAACGAATGTCTCGAGCAATAGCGCATGCACTGTGCTTGAATACATGACGTTAGTCGTATGTGATATTTATGATGACACATGGTATAATTATTTAATATCACATATAAAATTATAGTATTACAATATAATAGGTAGTCATAACATTTTAGCATGGGGTAAAAAGTTAATATGGTCTAATTTCAATAATAATTTTATGTGTTTATTGGAAAATAAATATTAACGAAAGTTTAAGTACTAAGCTTTCAATTAATGCAAAGAGACCTACATTAAATCCCAAGCCAATTGGAGAAGTCTGAATTCAGGATAGGAAATTCTATGTTTCCGCATAAATGTCGTGTTCACGATAAAATCAATTTAAATTAGGGCATAAAACACATCGAGGGATTGTCAAAGGATAAATGAAGAAAGCGAAGTATTACTAGCAATCCTACAAAGACATCTACAGGCCTCTCCTGAATCTGTACGGACCGTTAAAAAGACATTTTGAATTAACGATCGTTTCACTTAGAAATGACGTGTAATTTTATCTGAATAGTTTTGTTACAACCTAAAGGGATCATTGAAGAAACTTCGTTGAGGGCCGCCGTTTCATTATTACATTATATATTACAAATGTAAAACATAAGCTGTACTTATTTAGTTTGTAACTAATCGAGAGTGTAAATACTAGGAACATATGCATTGATTATCTTTAATTTACTTTTTTTTTAGATTGTACTTAACGAGAGTACAATGTTTTCTGTAAATAAATTAAAACTATAGAGAATATATATGAATACATTGTTGTATTTTCCAATTAGTCACTAAATATTTAATTCGACCTAGAAAAGTACCCGCAGACAATTCTAAAGAAGGTTAATTAATTTTTTAGTCGGCAATGGTCTAACACTTGGCAATAATTTCACCTAATATTAAATGACAATGAGACCGTAGATAATGAAGCATACTCACCTAGAGAATTCAAGTGAAACGTGGAAGCGTTAACAGAGTACACGATCAATTTAACGGACGAGAGAAGCCAGGAGACTTCGTCCCTCCAAAAGTTTTACATTTTACAAGTAAACATTGACAGCCGATTGGGCCGCGTCTCAGCGGCCAAGCACTTTTTAATCAGTCGTACGTACGAATAGAAAGTATAGACAATATAATAATGGCATACTCAAGAGATGGTCGGGCTTTCGAACACCTCTTGGGCATTACGTGCGGTGGTTAAAAGCGTCGAGATTCTCTATATTAGTGTTTACGATTAAACAAAGCGAAAATTAGCGTTTTACTGAGTCATTGTGTTCCGCAAAGGAACGCTTGAATAAATAAATTATCCCAATAAGCAAGTACATTATTTTAAAATGAGAACGGTGTCAGAATCAGTTCGCTTTTAATAAAAAAATGCAAGCTTGGTCCTAAAAAGAACAAAATGCAAAAAATAAAATTTGAAAGATACGCTTTTGATCGAGAACCTCCTTTCGTTTATCTTCTTCTTATAAAATGATTAAAGAATTTACGAAAGTTGAAATTATCCATTGAACAGAGTTCGTCCAATTAAATGGCCGTGTGTATCGACGCACTCCACATTAATGAATGGTAATGAACGACGGGCCCCCGACGAGCGACGGGTAAGCACCTGATAGGAAATTTGTAATTCATTGGCTGCTTTGATCTTTTTAACGGACCCCAATTCAACAAATTACGGCGATGGTGTCGAAGCGAATAGCTTGCGAGAAATTTCAATCTCACTTTCTTATAAGGATGGTCGGCAAAACGTTATTTTATCTGTTTAAAGAGTTCATAATGCAATTAACACGAAACAAAAAAATAATCTACGTTTTCTGAGAAGAGTAAACTAAAAGAGATATCGCGTATATCTCAAATTAGATACGATTTAACTTGTTTAACTTTTTCAACAGCGATAGTTAACACTGCATCTGAATTTCAAAGCCCGTAGATATTGAAAAGTGCTCGCTAAGAATACTCTAACTCTCGCATGTATGACTGTAAAAACAGAACAATGTTGTCATGGAGGCAGATTGAAATTAGGGGTGGTAGCTAGCCGAGCAGGTTCCAAGAACCTATGTCTACGTCCAGACTCCATTCGGAATGTGGCTATGGAATCGAGTAAGCTATTGCGCCATGGAGACAAAAAATTTAATTGAAATATATCGTGTCTTTGCAAAGTTTATCAAATATAATTGATTTAATAAATATAAATATTGTATGCAAAGGTCAGTGACATTTAAACATATAAAAATACGAAAATTTTAACAATAAAAGTGACAAAATTGAGCGCGGAAAGCATCATATGTCGATCGCAGATTCGCTGTTCAAACATCAACCGGCAGTAGGGTCAACAACATAGATATGGTGCGCGTGCAACGTTCTCATCCGCGTCGACGGCAATAGTGAAACGGACAGACGAGTGTTTTGTACACGTTTTAAAAGAAAAAAACTAATGGACCAAAGCAACATGAAGAGCGATAAGTCTTTTTTTTTTGGAAAAGGATAGTAATGCAATTCTTTTTTTTTTTAAATATACATCTAAAAAATAAATCTACATCTGCAGTGTAAGATACTGCTAATCTAATATAATAATATTAGATTATTATTGTAAAAAATATTATTATTTAAGCTAACAATGCACTCTAAAGGCAAGTTCCTCTCCAGGGTTTATATATGATATTAATATGATGTATTAAATTTCCCTCGCCATAGGACTGTACAGAGTTATACTTATAACTTTTTCTTTTTACAGGTAGTGCAGGGAAACAAGTGAGCGGTTCATCATTGAAAACATCGACATCGCTTATATAAGGCCTTATTAATCAGGGACGCGAAGCTGCGTTGTTGACCTTTAGGAAGGGAGTATGTTATTCCTTGAATGTCGCCAAGTCTTACCGATTCGGCAATACTGCTGGCAATAATTGACTCCACCGAGTAGTTTCACACATGGGTATTTGTATATATGAAACGTTTGCATACAAAAGTTATTTTAATTTTAGCAACGTTTGACCATATTTAAATTTTCTTTAAATTTTTAAAAGAATGGAATTGTCGATGATCGCCATGGAAAAAATTGAAATCAAAGGGTTAAAAATCTTGAAAAACGAGTAGACATTGTGTATTACTAAAAGTGTACCGATTATATAAACATAACTTAGAATTCTTTTTTTTCTCCGAATTTCCTAAAACAAGCAGCAAGCGGTACGAGATGAGCTTTTAATTAATCGCGAAGTAATATTCAGAGTCATTATTTGGAACGGCCCGAGTCGTTGCCTGCACGACAGTGGAGTGTCTACGTCCTGTTGGCAGTCCCATTTGAACACACAATAAAATCTTAATGAAGTGGCGGTTGTGGCTTCGGGGGGCCCGGCGGAATTGTTTTTTATGATCCTGATGACGTTGCTAATTCAATTTTGGGGAGAGGGAAACGACGCCGCGTGTTTCTTCCGTATCAGCGTGGGGGAAGAAATGTATATGTAATTTCTTTTTAACATTTATGTTTTTCTTTTAATTTAAGATGTGATTACAATTCTACACGACAATAGGAGTAATGAATTTGATGAATGCAAGAATTTAGGTAATAAAGCTAAATCATGCGACGTTTTATCAAGAAGAAATATCTGTATTTCTAGACTTTTAAAATTCAGTTTTTAATATTATCTACAGATATCTAATACTCATAGCTTGATATATGGCGTTATAAAAATATAGCTTTAGGTGGTTAGGGTTGAAACCCGCCTGGCTGTTCCTCTTCTTCTACCTTCGATATCTATCTGCCACCATAGCTGGATTGCTGTGTTCTGGTAGTCATAACAGTAAGAGCCAGAATTTTCTGAGCGAGCACGGTTCACTATCTACGCCCTCAGTACGTCACATAATGTAATGTTGATTGATAATGAAATTCATGTCAGATGTTAGCTCATTTTCGATAAAAAAAATAATTCGTTAGACAAGTTCTAAGTGTTTCAGGCATGTCTTCTAAATTAACAGCTGCATTAGTGCAAAGAACTTCTTGAGTGTTAACTTTTGATCACAGTGCAAGTGGAACTTCTCTGTAGTTATGCAAATGTCGTCCGGCTATCGTCACTAAGCGAAGCAATTTGCTTAAATTTACTCGTACAATTTAATAAATAGTTTAAATACGATTAGCGTTCGCTAGTGTCGAACACTTTATAAATATAATAGAGGCACTACGACTTGGCTTAATTTTATTTAACTTGAGCCTTTGATTTTGAAGTTGATTGGTATATTGTTTTATTTTTTTCTGAATCTGCGATAAAAAAAAATGTTATGATGAAAAAATGTAAAAATATCACGGTATTATGTTGGATCATAATTATTATTAATTATGTTTAATAAACATCCAATTTTATGACGAACAAATATTTCTCTTCTTGATGTAAGGATTGAAAAAGTAAATAAATTATTTTGTTTTTTAAAATGGTAATCTTCAGCTTTTTTGTTAGTACAATAAAACGAATGAAAAACTAATTTCACTACAATATCTTAAATCCTTAGTCTGTTTACTTTTATGTCTTTCTACATTACCTACTATGCCAATATAATAGGGTATTGCAAATAAACGTAATAGGGCGGAGACACAGAGTAAGGAAATATATTTTCATTTCTTATGAGAAACCCGTTCAATTTTTTTAAAGCACCATTTCAATAAATCTAAATATAATCCATACATTTTGCATGTTATAAATTGTTTGACAATATCAATAAAAAATATTTATTATGTAATTTCTAAAGGCGAAAGTTATGTTATAATTTATGCAGATAAGATACGCTGTAACATATATGATTTGAACCGTTCATGAAGAGATGAATTAGATAAACATTTCTTAGAGAATGTTAGAGGTTAAGATTGTAAAATTATAAAATTTAAAAATGATAGACGCCAGGATATCCGCGTCGTGGGCGCGCCGCCTCCGACAAAGACCAAGGGGCGGAACTATCCAATTTAATTAAAATCAAAGTGGAGCGACACCGCGCGCCGCGGATTCCACCGAATACTCGGCTTCTTTACAAATTGGATTATTATTTAAAAAGCGCTTGTAACACGCGCTCCATCCGAACGAATCTTTTTTTAAAAGTCTAAACTTTTTAACAATGCATTCTTCTTATACTTTTAACTGTATTCGTGGTGCTGCGGTTTACCCGATTGCCTTGTAACGCTGAAGTCTTGGGTTAGACACCCGAGCCCCAGGAGTAGTTTTTGGTATCCGCTTGAGAAGCTTACCTCCCTCGATGTCATTTTGTCGCTATAACAGCATTGTTGTGTTCCGGCAGCCATACATGTGAGAGCCAGATGATATATTCTGGGCGAACACGCTTCACCATCTACGGCCTCATTCTCACTTAACGTCAGGTGAAATCGAGGCCGTGTTAATCAATAACCCATAAAAAAAGAATATTTGTGAAGAAATTAATTTACATTTTTAACCATTAACGAAGGAGCGTTTTTTATAGTACATAACCAGTACACCGACGGAGTTTTAAGAAAAAGGCTTTATTACGAAGTGCAGGACTAAAACAATTGGCGATCATAATTGATTTTTGCGTGCACGTATGACATCAGAAACAATACAATGTTGTGTGTCAGGCATTCGGTTTTATAGAATTTATATTATGTCACAAATATTGCGGCACACGTTCGATAAGGGTTAATGTTAATAACATTAAAGCGAGTCCAGGTTTCATTACTCTATTATTATATAATTGCATGTTTTTTTATGTCTCATAAAAAATGTTTTACATTTAGACAATGGAAGCTGAATATGTTATAAATAGTAAAACAATATTATATATTCATCATTAGATTTATAGTACATAAAACAACTTTCAGAACATAACTATTAATCCTTTCGACTCCAGAGCAAAGAAGAGAATTATTAAATTAAATTATTAAAACGTTATCAAAAAGAAAAAAAAAACTATTTAGCAATTTAAATTTCAGCAAAAAAAGAAACAGGAAATGAGTTTGATTTTTATAAATTTATCAGTCACAAATTTAGCCTCAATGGACATTTTGTGAAGAAATGTTAGGAGTTTATTAATTAAAAGACGTCATTCCGGAACGAGTTCCCTACCACGATTCCATTTCGGGAATTAGTTTACCTTTAATTTAGCTAAGCGGAACCCCAACAATGTTAGCGGTACAAAAGCAACAAACACATAAATCCGGTCGGATTGCTAAATCTAAAATCTATATCGCGCTGCTGAAATGTCAGAGTTTATGATGAAGGATTTTAATTCTTATTCTTATAAATTATTGGTTGTCTTTTATGTTAAAAACTCACCATCGTTTCTTGGCCAGATTCACACAAAAGAAATATTACTCGGATTGGGCTTTGTTGTAATAGCGACGGATGTTTCTACAAAAAGAAATACTGTAAAAAATTTATGATCCCTATTTGAAGGATGCAGAAGCTGGTGAAGATACTATTTAAGTTATGTGGTGACAACAAAATAAATAATAGAGTAATCAGACTATACTTTTTGTCTCAAATGATTGTTATCAACAACCTTGCCAATAAATTATGTTTGTTTTATTTAATTAATTTTGCAGCGAGCTCACGGATCACTGAATTCGTGAGCCAGTTCAAATGAAGCTGTAATAGTCGTCAAAAAGACTAACAGTGCAAACTTCTCCAAACCCAGCAGCAGCAGCAGCAGCAGTTAATCAATTCTGGTAAATTTACAAATTATATATTTTCAGTGCGGTTATTCGTTGAGTGACTAATATTATTCATTTTGTGGGACTATGCTTGGGTAAGGTTGTTGTAATGATTTTGAAAAGCGGAGAAACGGCAATATATATTGCTTGAGAGAAAGAGGACAAAGTTGCCAGTAGATTTTGTTCAAAACGTTTGTCAGTAAAATTAAAAGTATACAAGTGTTTTTATTTAAACTGTGCTTTATATTAACAACCTACC
>DWQX01003800.1:0-16629 GCA_018245475.1 Pharmacophagus antenor
CCGACGGCAGGGTTAGTGCACGCCGGACCCGTCCTCCCAACAACCGGCCGCCCGATACGGGACAGACGCCGGACCGCTTGACAGAACAGGCGGCTTTCCAACTGTTGCGTCGCTCATCGTCTGCCCGCTCCCCGTCGAGCCTGTCCGGTATGGGAAGCCCTATCCGGCATAGCCTCAGGGATCCCAGCGGCACGCAAGCCCCTCCACCACGGCAAGGTGGCGACACGTCGGAAGGGTTCGGAACGGTACCTATCGTAACGTAAGCGGATGTCGCCGGGGAGTGCACCGAATTGTGGCTTCAACTTCGGCACTACCTGCGTACATTCGTCGACTGCCAAGGAGATGTAACGACTGATTCGATCGCCTGTACGGCTGCGTTGGGCGTTGCGATCGAATCGGGGATCTCGTCCAAGTGCTGGGACTGTGTGGCTTAGAGTTTGACTTCTAGGCGTCGCCAGTTGACGGAGGTTTTGATCAGAGGGAAATAACCGCCGCACTGGCCCAGCTTGATGTTGACCGGGCCATGGTCGGATATGAGCGCACGATGCATCTCGATAGAGGGGACGGGTATAGTGACGTCCTTAAGATGGGCTATGTCTAAGACAGATGGCCGCTGATTGCGGTCGACGCAAACACGCGTCGGTGAAGCGGGCGCTAGTATGGAGAAGTTAAGCTTCTCAGCTACTTTCAAGAGGGCATTCCTATTAGCACTACTACTGGTGGGGTCCCATGAAGTGTGCATGTAGTTGAAATCCCCCGCAAGTAGCACTAAAGGCCCGAAGTCAAGAAGAGACTTGAGATTGGAGGGGAGAATCGCCTTTGTAGGAGGAAGATAGCACGAGGCTATGACTAGGGAGGAATGGCCGGAGAGGCCGATCTTGCACGCCGAGACCTCTTAATTGCCCAGCTGCGGCGAATCTATAGGTATGCAATGCAGTGACCTCTTCAAGTAAATAAGGGTGCCAACTTTACTATTAGTTAACCTATCGTTCCGGATTACGTGAAAGTTTGCTATGACAGGATCTCGTCCAGATAGCTTGAGAAAAGTCTCTTGAACTAACATGACGTCGATATCGTGTTGCCGCAAAACCGCACTAATCTCCTCCTTCTGAGAAGCCAAGCCGTCAGCGTTAAACGTCGCGACGGTCAAGGATCTGGTTGCACCCGGCCTAACACTAACGGAAGCATGAGACTAACCTACGGCCCCTCAAGTCACTCAGACTCTGAATCCGACCTAGACGAAATCCGCTTCGAGCGCGCACATCGTGATGTAGAACTCCGCTAAAGCCAAAAAGCGCTCATGCGCACTTCTAGCCTCACGGAGTTTACGAACTAGGACATAAATGTCCTGGAAGTCGATGCCCGAAAGATAGCTCGAAAGAGCAGCTATCTTCTGTGCAGGGCTTCGCTACGATGAGCGAGCGGCCCCGGGCATGGATTAGGTAGGAGGGGGGGGGGATGTTTCATCGGCAGGGGCTTCGCCCATGCCGACTTTGCGGAGGGAGATGCGGGACAGATGTGACCGGCCGGTAAGGGAAGCGTCGCCTGGGGCTGAGGGGAGCGTGTGTTGTGCTTGTAAGTTTTTAGTCCGAGGGTTTTCGCATTTTGCATACGAGTGATAATTTAAATTAAAAATAATTAAATTATTAAAATTGTTTAATTATTGAATGTGTCGTAGATGTATTTATATAAAACTTAAACACTTCATTTAATATGTACTATATTTATATTTTTGGTTTTGGCAGGTCTTCACAATTGGATATACTTTTCCAAGGAAGAATCTGCTAACCGGGTTAATTACTTAGGTTATTTGAAATACGTTCAGTTAAACGATGTAAGTACAAAATGATACATGATATGTTTTATTAATATTTAAACAATTAGCACCCGTCTTCTTTGCTAATCGGTAATCTCAAAGACTGTAACTAAAATCACCCACTTCTTACTTGGAAAGAAATACATTTACATAAAACTTGCACAGTTTCATAAGTTTTTCCAAGTGTGTAAATGCGTTTTTATTCATTTCGCATTTCGCGATATGACTCGAAGATGCGTGAATTCAGTCTCCCACTCAGTCCGAATTTCGGTGAAGAAATAACCTGGTTCGGAATAAGACGTGCTAAAAAAACGGCTAATCAGTGTATACTTTGTCTTTTTTGAGACTATACCCGAGTGCAAGCAGTGCGAACATAGAAGCGGATTATGTCTTGTATGAAATGATTAAATTCAAGGTCATTTATTTTTGTCTTCGTTCTAATCTAATCACACAACGAAGAACGAAATCTATATTTAACTAACTATAACCTCTACGTCTTGCTTAAGACTTAATATCAATACAACATTCACAACGTCTTTTAGTTAAAAAAATCATTAATTTATATCGTACATAAATATTTCAGAAAGGTGTCGTCATGAAGTTACATTTTAATCAACAAGGACTCGATAAACCAGTAGACAGTATGTTTATTGGAACGTCGCCAGAACTTGAAATAGCTCTATACACCCTTTGTTTTGTTACTCGCGTAGGTAACGAGTGCAACTTAAAACTAGCAAACAAAGATGTCACCATTATAACGCACAATTTTAGATATCGAAGCAAGAATTATATAGGCAGTGCTTTTCCTCATATTTAACATATAAATACAGTATTTGAATATCTTCAGTAATTTTATATTTAAAAAACATTTTCTACTAATTTTTGTGATTTTCTTTTAAATGTGATTTATAAATATTATAATACTTAACATAACTTCGCATATATCATGTAAAACTGAATTAACTTAGTTGGTATTATTATTTCTGTGAAGTCAGTCTAAGCAGCAAATTTTAGAGTAATTAAAAATTAACCCTCGACTACTGCTTAACGCTTTCAAAAATCACTCATTACTGGAACATGCACACGTACACCAATAATCAAACAAAGCTGACATCGAGAGAGTAATCGCATCCATATTTTCTTTTTTAGTTCATTCTTCTTCATTTACTGTGTCACATAAGTAATAAAACAGCATATTAGTGAGTTCACTGAAAAAATATACTTGGCGATAGCCCGCACCGATGAGTTTCGAAGAATGCATATATGCGCCCATAGCAGTCAAAGGGTTAACTCACAACATCGCGTACGCCGCTTCATGGTAATTTTGGTACAGATAATTCTTGCAAGGTTTTCTTCATCAACTTTACACACATACATAAACACGGACATATTTTAAAAACAAGAGTGAGCACTCACTGCTAATAAACGAGCCAAACGAAATACTGAACAGAGAGGCTGTCTGTCCCTTTCCATTAGGGTAACCATCGTGTTACTTCGGACAAAGAATTATTTTAAATATGAAATATTTTGAATATCTAACGATATTTCCCAAATCATTGGGAACACGGTCTCGGAAGAAGGAAGAAGAAGATATCGAGATAAATAAAGCCTAATAGAGTGTACTACACAATTGGTATAATATTGAAAGCGCACATCAACGAAATAATGTCCAATACAAGCAGTCTTTCTAGTTATCTTCTACGTTTATCTTTTATAGCTTGTCAGCATAGGCACCATTATGTCGCAAGTATTGAAACCTTTCATTCTGTTGTGATTATTTTGCGTGTATGCGACAATTTAAGTATTTGTGATAATCCCAGATATTGTAAAAAACTGAAAAGATTTTGTGAGATAGAGTAACAAAGTAATCAATGATATAGCCAGCAGTTGGAGGGAAGGAATTATAAACATGCAATTTTTATATTCACAATATATTAGGATAAAAAAAATTGCATTCGTAAATATGTTCATTTTACGTTATACATTACTAAATAAAATTGTTTTGTGTAATTTTTTTCGGTAGCCTATCTAATTTTCTTCTGGAATTTGATTGAAATTGAAATGTATTCTTTACTTTTATCTGTTTATTAGGTGCCTGCATAAGAAAATGTAAATAACTATATAAGTAATATGCATAATTTTTCTTTTTATCGGTTATGGGCTAACACTTGGTATCGATTTCAACTGACGTTAAGTAACAATGAGGCCATAGATGATGAAGCCAGAATACATCTGTACACATGTACGTGGGACACTCAGAAAGTTTTGTGACAATAAAAAAAAATGTTCTATAGGTAAATATATTTTTATTACATATTTCCAAAGTACTCCCCACCAGCCTCTATACAAAGTTTCTTGCGTCTGAACCAGTTTTCGAAACACTTTCCAGTCCGCCGCAAACATCTCGTTTACAGCCTGCCTGAACGCTGAGAGCGCATCAGTCGGTGACGAAAATTGTATCCTTTTGAGCACATTCTTTATTTTTGGGAATAAGAAAAAGTCACACGGTGCTAAGTCAGGGCTATAAGGAGGATGATCCATGAGTTTGACCGGTGTGCTGTCTAGGAAGTCCCTTGTTCAGATTGCGGTGTGGGCCGGCGCATTGTCGTGGTGGAGCAGTAGCCTGCGGAGCCCTGTTTGGTTGCTTTTTGCTCATAACAGAGAAAACTTCTGCCAAGCATTTGGTAGTATACTATTCGGCGTTAATGCTTCTGTGGTTTCGATAAAGAATTGACACCAAGTAGCCCGTCAAATTGAAAAAGCTTGCGATCAAAATCTTCCCCCCGCTTCTAGGTTGCTTTACTTTGTTGGTAGGCATTGATTCGTTTTGAAATACCCAAACCGTCGACAGACGCTTCGTTACTAGATTGTATAGATAAATCTAGGATTCTTCATCTGTAACGATGTCGTAAACACGCCGAATCGAGTCTGCTTCAGATTTGTCTATCATATCTTGCACCATTCCATCCTTGCCTGCTTCTGAACATCGGTTAGGTTTTGCGGCACCCAGCGTGAAACTATCCTCCACACCCGAAAGTGCACGTATAGAATCTCGCGAAGGCTTCCTGATCCAATCTGCGGTATAGGCTGAATCTTTTGTTATGTAACTCGTCTATTGTTTAGAACTCACGGATCACCGGATCCGTGGGCGAGTCGATGAAGCTGTAAGAGTCGTCATAAGACTAACAATGTAAACTTCACCGAATCCAGCAGCAGCAGCAACAGTCTAATGTCTTGGATCAAATTTTTCACTACTAGCACGTTTTCTTCCGTAACAACCGTCAAAGGGTGATCTTTCGTCATTCCCTAAAGTTAGTTGACCGCGCTTAAATTCATTATACCAACGATACGCGGTTGCCTTAAAATGGCCTTCATCCATGAATGCCATTCTATGTCTATCGTATGATTCGCCTGTTTCAGGCGATAGTTAAAATCGTAAAAATCATAGCGCAAAGATGTTCTCGACGCAAATCCATTTTTCAATAAGATACGATAATTTTAATAACCTCGTAAAAAATTAGTAGGAAAGTTTTGAGATTGGAACGTACTTATTTTTACTTTTTTTAAGTAATCATATTTTTAAATAAATTATAACTGGCCAGTCTCAGATACATAAAAACTTTCACACAATACTTTCTGAGTGAGCTGGTATGACTGTCGGAACACAGCAATGCTGTTATGGTGGCAGACTCACATTGAGGGTGGTAGCTAGCTATTCAAGTTTTAAAAAACCCTATCACCATCCAGACTCCGCTACTACTGTGGCTATATAATAGTAATTTTTTGGTTTATCTGTGATACGTTATCCCGCACCCATCTTAGGAATAACTGTTACACAATCTTAAACAACACTTTGGTTACCATTATTTTTCTTAAGATAGATAGATAGGCAAGAACTTAATCTTTGTAATAAATAAAAATAACTTAGTATTATGAATTAAAAAAACTAAAATAATAATCTCTTTTACCAAATGTCTTATTTTTTTTTGCGTGGTAATTTATAAGAAAGGAATAAACAGCCTCCGTCTTAGCTATCTCCCATGGCTCATATTAATAAGATATGCATTATTATAAAGCACACGTATGGTACTTCGCGCAGACCTGGTGCACTTAGTTCACAGAGGACACGTGTAGAAATTTTGGCAGTAAGCTTTGAACTGTGTCAGCTTCACCTCTTTAGTACAGCGCGATAACATGCGAGGATGTTACTGCGAACTGCTAAGGCTCTTCACGTTTTAAGTCTTCATTATCACATGGCAAAAAGCAAGGGGAGACGCAGAATCCTTAAGAGACTCCCGCTTTGATGGGACGTAGTAAGAAGTGGGCGATGCTCGAACGAAATCGAAAGGTTCGTTTCGAAGCTCGTATAATGGAATGAGTCTGTTGAGCACTTCAAGAGATTTCAGCTTGAAAATCAAGCTGTCGTGCCCGACCTTGACGAAGGCCTTTTCGGCATCGAAGAAGAGGGCGATGGTGTCCAGGGGCCGCGTACGCGAGAAACCTTTGAGGGCGTGTTTAACCAGCCTTTGAACCTGGTGAAAGCAGGAGTGAGTTTGTTTAAAGCCAAATTGTTCGTCGGAAAGTAGACTACTCTCCAGGACGAACTTGTGGAGACGCGCATAGACTACACGTTCATGCACTTTCCCTAGGAAGGAGGGAAAGCTGATGGACCGGTAACTACTAGGGAGATTCCTTGGCTTGTTGGGCTTCAGAATTCCTATAACTTCGGTTTCTTTCCAGGCATCTGGTATGTACTCGTGCTCATTTTAAATAGCTCGATAACGGAGTCAGTCGACGGGATACGTATCGTAACGTAATCCAAGAAATCCGTGTTCGCTGACACTGACATCTCGGCCTAATCGATATGAGACAGAAACACTAGAGAGAGATGCATCGCAGTAACTCACAAGCGTCCCCACCTCGCAACGGGGAGGAGCTAGGGAGTTGGTGAGCGATTGTATAGTGCAATACGGCTAATGCGTTTGCACAATCCCACCAAAAACCTAGATACACTAACTGGGTGATGAGCACCCACACGGATGAGACCCGCGAAATGCCCACGCGGGAGCATTCAGTCACGCGGGACCGCACGTCAGACGCACGAATCTAAGCCCTAAGTAAACGCGTACGGGAGGCTAAAAAAACCCTTGAAAATAAATCCTAGTGTACGCCGGCCCTACTCTATAGTCCTTTTATATTTATAGATTTTGAAGAGGTCTGTTTGTTCGTTTGGTATAAAAAAATAATGAAAATACTATGTAATAACTTATTTCATGTTATATTTCATTGCCATTTGTAAAAATTCATATGCTTATCTACCTCTATAGTCAGATATATGTAATACGACTTCTTACAATATTGCAAAAACTGATAAGTTTTTAAGCCGAGGAAGTGCACCTAATGTGTCAACCATTCGAAAAGTGGTCAAAAAATTGAAGAAACTTGGTCGATAATGGATAATAGAATCCTTTGCGTCAACGTACCAGTCGGTCTCTTGAAAACATTGCTGCTGTAAATGAGAGTGTTGCCGAAAACCCGAAAACATCAACTCGTCATCGTTCTCAACAACTTCAAATTTCACGAAGCACTACGCAGCGAATTATGACTAAAGACCTTCACCTTCAAGCGTACAAGATTCACTTAACTCACGAACTCAAACCAGCAGACCACGGAAAACGCCGGCAATTCGTTTAATAGGTAATGAGCAAAGTGAAGTCGATATCAATTTTTCGAAAAAAAGTAATTTTCTCCATTGAAGTGCATTTTCATATGAATGGCTTCGTTAATACACAAAATTGTCGAATTTGGGTCTCAGAAAATCCTCATGCAATCCATGAGAAACAAATGCACCCACAACGAGTAACTATCTGGTGCGGATTTTGGTCGAGCGGTATGATTGAATCTTACTTTATTGAAAATGATGCCGAAATTGCAGTGACTGTGAACGGCATTCGTTACAGGATTATTATATCGGACTTCTTGTAGCCTCGACTAGACGGCATTAATCTGGACAACATGTGGTTTCAGCAGGACGGCGCAACCTGTCACATCGCGCATGAAACAATCGACTTATTGCAGCAACTATTTCCAGAACATATTATCTCACGAAATTCTGATGTCAACTGGCCACCAAGATCGTGCGATTTAACGCCGTGCGATTTTTTTCTATGGGGTTTTGTGAAATCTCGGGTTTATGCGAATAAAACCGAAACAATTCCTGAGCTGAAATCGGAAATCCAACGCATTATCGGTGAGATACAGCCACATCTCTGTGCAAAATTCATGGAAAATTTCATGAAAAGAGTAATGGCTTTTCATCGGGGCCGTGGGGGTCATTTGTCATATTTTATTCCATACTTAATCGGAACATGTTTTCTTTACAATACAATAAAAATAAAATAGAGTTTGATTCAAGTAAAAAAAATATTATACACTAATCAAAACAAAATAAAGGCCACTAAGATTTTTTGCTGTACCATGAAAGCAATACAGACATTATATTGTTTAACTTAAGAAACTACAAAAAGTCAATCAGCTGCTGTTAGTTGTAGACCCCTCGCTCATTCTCTCTAACTCTTCGTTTCAATTGCTCGATTGGATTTAAGTCCGGACTGTTAGCTGGCCATGGTAATACCTCAATATAAGACCCTTCTAGAATAGTTTAGGTCGATCGAGCTGTGTACGCAGGGGCATTGTCTTGTATCAGGATGAATCTAGGCCCCACTCGCTGTACAAATGGGATCACTTGTGACTTGATGACAGTCTCGATGTAAGGTACCAGCATTTAAAATAGTGAACTCGGTTTTACCGTGTAAACTAATCCCAACCCAAACCATTACGTTGACACCACCGAAATGGTCAACTTCGTGGATGTAGGACTCCGAAAACCGCTCTCCGCGTTGTCTCCACACACTAACACGCCAATCATCATTAAAAAAAATTGCTTTGCACTCGTCTCTAAAAAGCACCTTGCCCCACAGATTAATCCCCCAGTTCAAATAGTGACGGGAGAATCTTAAACGGTTTGCACGTTGAGATCTGGTCAGAGGAATTCGAACAACTCGTCGTCTTGACATTTGCTGGTCTTCGTGCAATCGATTACGTATAGTTTGATCACTGACACGGGTACTCCTTGTCAGCCGTAGGTGGTGTTGTAACTTTACAGGCCGTTACTGTACGATCACGATGACCACTTAGTTGGACGTACACTTGAATCATAGTTATGGCTCTGATTGTTGTAATTGTATCCATGTGCCTTCGTACTGGTGGCATGATTAACGCGAGATGTCGAAATATAATCGACTAAAATTGAAAAAGTAAAACTTTTTTCCTAAAATAACCAAAATAAGTTAAGAGGTCAATCGAAAAAAAATATAACATCCAATTATTTTTTTCTTATAATAATGAATACTTTTCAAATTAGGAATACGAACACCAGCATAAAAGAGATCAAACACCAAAGAATTCATAATATCATTATAATGCTACTTATCAGTTACTTTCAGTTTATCCAAGTGCATTTAAATGTAAATAAATTAGTGGCCCTTATTTTGTTTTGAGTAGTATATAATATATTATATTTACACATATTACACAAACCACTATTTTATAATGTTTATATTTCAGCTTTTAAATAAGTAATTGCTAAATTGTAATTACTTTATAGAAGCATATATTGTATATTGTCGTACCATAGAACATGGATATTAACTTGCAAGGGCCCTTTTCATGATGGTATCAAATTTGAAAGCTGTAATATAAATAAAAAAAATTAATAACAAAAATACACTTTACATATCCAATTATTATTAAAAGTGTGAATCTTTTTTTGTATCATTTCCTATATGGGCTAGTAACACTGGATGCTACTGGATTGAAAATTCGAAATCGAACGAGATCGTGAATGCACGTGTTAGCGAGTATTACGAGTAGCTATGTATCGAAGAATTATGCAATGTGAAATGAATTTTTAGTTTTCTCTCGTTTTTAAATAAATCACGAATTAGATTACTTTCACATTTCAGTAAATAATGTTTTAAGTAAAAAAATTAGAAGATATGTTTATGTATATTATTTTAAATTTTTAATACGATGAATTTGTTATTTATAATGTTTGGTGGTATTATTCAAAGATTTAAATGTAAAAAGTATTTTAATTTATATCGGAATTTTGCTACAAGAGAATTTCTTGATGATGTTTATATTCGGACAAATATTAAATGTAAATGTAAGTAAAGAAGTTATATTATTTTTACCTTGTCCTACATCGGAACTTAAGATAAATGTTTTTTTAGCTAAAAAACTACCCCAAGATGTAAATCCCAGAGGGGTTTTTGCGTGTAATGAGTTAGATTTGTCTGAAGTTAAAGTGTACGGCTTCGATTATGATTACACACTAGCACATTACAAGCCGACTTTAGAGCATTTATTGTACAACCTCGGAAAAGATATGCTTTTAAAAAAGTATAAGGTATTTGCTGCTTTCTTTATAATTTCTTTTTCAATTAAGTTTTTCTTGACACTTACGTAAATATCAAATCAAAAAAAATCCATATGCATGTTACCATACTTTAATCTATTTTTCTAAACTATAAAGATGTAAATGTGTCAAAAATAAATGTATAATTTACAGTTTATAAATGTAACGAAGTTTAGTGATTTAAATATTTTCTTAAACAATCATTATTAAAATTCTAGTATCCAGCAGATATTTCAAAATTAGAATACAAACCACATTTTGCTGTCAGGGGACTGCATTATGATATTGAAAAGGGATTGCTATTGAAATTAGACTCTTTTCTACAAATTCAATTTGGAGCTGTATATAGAGGATTAACTCCGGTTTCTACTGAAGAAGTGCTTAAACTATACAAAAATAGAATAATACCAATAGCTTATGTAGAAGGTGACATTCGAGTACATAAAGTAAGTTATTCCTATTATGCAACTTAAAATAATTGAAATCTTATTATTATATTTACTATATAACTTGTATCATATAGTAAGTTATAAAAAAATACTATATTTTAGGGCTCATAAGGCAATAGAATATTAGAACTTATTATTGTAATTATTTTCTTTTTTTTTTACATTTAAATTAAACAATAGTTTATAATAACCATAATTATTTTACTAGATTAATTTGTTAATATGAATAATCCATGGCTAAAAATACATAATATAAGCCAAAACTAGCCAGAAGTAGTCACATAAGTGTTAGCAATACTTCAATTTTTGTAATAGGTAAGAATGCTTCTTAGCAAGTCGGTAGAAATTTTTAATACTATTATTTGTAGATGTTATGTAGTCTCAAAATTAATAAAAAAAAAACTCATTTAGTAATGGATAACTTCATAGCAAAACATTTGTAACATTAGGATTGACAGCTCATATGTACATATTGTAGTACATATAATTGTATCTGGTAATCAAAGTCACTTGTAAGCAATCATTCATTGTCCCCCTTTTGTATACACTACAAGGTCTCTAAGACACAATGATGTATAGCTTTTTAAACTGAACTTTGGTGTATATACTGTGACCATACATGTTACATAATACTTTCTTATTAATAAAATAGTTAAGAATTTTAGATTACATTTCGAAAAATTTTGAATTTAGTAATACTTTATGTGTACTTATTTAACTATTTATATTAAATATATTAAACTTCAGTAGAATAATTGATACCTAACACTAGTATTTCAGTTCAATTATTACTTTAAGAAGTTAAAGTTCAAAAGTAAAATTGGTTAGGTACTCAATTGCAAATTATCATATTGGGCATATTGTAACTAGTTTAAACTGTAATTTTTTAGTGCCATCTGATTTTCTATAAAGCCTCAATGATGACTTACTAAAACGCATTTATCTTATTAGAAATTAGAGCCATGACTTAAAACTTGTAATGTTATTTTGTTTACCACGTAATAAAATTCTTTATTTTTAATAACAATAACATATTTTTTTACTTAATGTAGCTAATTATTTTTAAATTTTCACATTAACCTCTTTCAGGAGAATCGTGCAAAGATGGTGCATTTAGCAGACCTTTTTTCTGTGCCTGAAATGGGACTTCTTTGCAATGTTGCTGAATATTTCATAAAGAACCACATTGACTACCACCCAGAAATCCTCTTCTTGGACGTCAAGGTTGTTTTGTTATTTATTAATTTCTTTCAAATTCTAATCATATTTATCAATCTGTATCAAATACAAAAAATAGTTTTATTTTTTGTACTTGATACATGTATTTAATATTATCTGTTAATATCAATTTCAGAATTCTGTGCAAAGCTGTCATCCAATAATGCATAAGATTGTTGCACAGCATGTGGATGAATATATTCGACCTAACTCGGACTTAAAAAAATATTTCCAATTATTACAGGACAATGGTAAAAAATTGTTCCTGGTAACAAACAGTCCATATCATTTTGTGTAAGAATGAATCTTTTTTCTTTGTTTACTCATTTTCCCAAAATATTAATACATTGATTGGAATTTTTTTCATTTTCTTAAAATGTTTTTAGTTTCTAGTCTTTAATATTGTTTTATAAAATATATTTAACTATGGTATATTTCATATACAAATATCAATCAGATTTAGGGGACATAAATATCGGACTGCATTTTAATGTGTTAGCTATAATTCGAAAAATATACATTTGTTTTACTTATTGCAGTAATGCAGGTATGGAAATGTTGGTAGGACATGACTGGCGGGAGTTCTTTGACGTGGTAATAGTTAATGCGAACAAGCCGAAATTCTTCACAGAAGTGTCCCGGCCTATCCGCGTTTTCGATAAAAACGCAAACACTCATATATGGGAAAAAGTAACATCTTTAGAAAAGGGTATTATATATTATGAGGTGTGTATTCACTTATCTAAATATATCCATTAATGTTATTAAATCGTTATACGTCCCTACTAATTTAAGAACAGTAGTTTTTCTTTTATGTTAATTATTAATTATATAATATAATTATTAGATGTATACATAAAAAGATGTCGTGTCGTAATAATTTTATAATGACATATTTTTTTTTATATACTCATTACTCTCGACATGTTGGGCTCGAGGACCTAATCTTTCATTCCAGTTCTTGCTCTCATTCTGTTTTGCTAACTTTCATACCTATACCATTCCATTTCCTTCTTTCATACATCACGCTCAATGAGTACAACTCACCGCATGTTATTTCTTATATCTACGGCCACTCACATTAGCTTTCTTGTCTACTTTTTTATTCATACTTTCAATTTATATTATTCCAATTTTGCTTTCCCTTTATCTATTTTCCTATATCTGACTTTTACTACTATTACTTATATTTACTCTATTATTATACACGTTACTACCTTAAGTTCTTTTATCTCTTTTTCTACTTTGTTCCATTTCTCTTCACCACCTTTTCCACTATCTTTTTGCACAATCTAATGAAAACGTTTCTACTTTCGTCTTGCCTCATTAGAGTCGCTATGTTACTTTTCGTTACTTCTTTACCGAGCGCAATTTCACAATTTATACGCTCGCTCTTAAATATGTGAAATTCCGTGATAATAAGTAGCACAGTGTCTTTTTTTCTGGGTGACAGAGGCACAAGGGACTATCCTTGAATTTAAATCTATGCAAGTATGTCGAAAATCCCCCATGGTCTGTGAACATTTGGACCATATATTTGTCCAGTAATAAGTGTCGCAGCGCAGTGTCAGTCCGATAGCGGCCCGGACCGCACGTCCGCTCTCGTACTGTTTTTGTGATACGACATCGCTTCGCGCAGCTTTCACTGCAGTTGCTGTGTGTGTTATTCTGTTTCGTCCTCGTGGCTGCCGCTGGCACACGGGGATTTTTTGACAGGTTCGCGAGTCTCTCGTGCACCTATAGCTAGGGATCGATCCGGCGTCCTCCAACTACTGTCGCGTGTGACCTGGTGCTTCCGCGAATGCATTTCGGAGGTCACACCCACGTGGGTACTCGTCGCCCAGTAGATAGATAGGTTTCAGTGGGATTTGAGCAATCGCATTAGGCGCATTGCTCACCCGCTCGTCGACATTGTCCCCGCGATGTCGGTGTCCGCGAACACGGACTTCACGGACTTCGTGCGTCCTGAGTTACCGGACGCCTGGTCCCTGTATCAGGCTCGATTAAGTGAGCGCGCGGCCCTGTTGAGAGCCTCCGAAAGTCCAGCCTCTCTCCACCGCCGTTTCCATCCCCGGGCCCTCAAGTGATTCTCATCCCCTCCGCGTTGCGCATCCTCGCCACGGCCGAGCTGATAAGCGAAGCGCCGAAGAGTGGGTGGGCGTTCGCTATGGTCCAGGAGCCGTATATCGGCAAGATGCGGCAATACCCAGGGACAAGGGTGGTACAATGAGTCGGTCGGGGCGCAGGTGAAGTCGTCAAGGTCGGTATTGTACTGTTCGACGACACAATCGATATCACCCAGTGTCCTGACCTCACGTCTGGCAACATTGCTGTCGCCAGACTGAGGACCGGATCGTGGGAGGTGGAGGTTGCGTCCGTCTACCTGGAGCTAGATAAGCCCATCGGACCATACCTGGACCAAATCGGCTCGATCGTGGAGAGGTTGGGGGTAGCTAGGGAAGGTTTACGAGCGCTTCATCTAGGCGCGACTACGTAGGCTTTAGAGAAATCTCCTCCCCAATGAGCATTTCGGCTTCAAGCAATGTCACTCTTACGTTCGCCAAGTCCATAGACTGGTCGAAAATGTCCTCAGCGGTTTCTCGCGCAAACGACCAGACTCTCGCCGTCTTCGATGACGAGAAAGACTTCCACAAGGTCTGGCACGACGGCTTGATCTTTAAGATGTACTTTCTTCAAGTGCCCGACAGGCTCGTCTCCATCGTACGAGCCTTCCTTTCGCTATCGCGCTGGCAGAGCACTCCCGTCGAGCCGCCCCATCAGAGCGGAGGTCCCCCAGGGATCCTGCCTCTCACTCCTCCTCTTCACGTTGTATACCAGTGATATCCCCGAGAACCCTGCTGTCAATTCCGCGCTTTTCGCGGATGACATCGCCTTCTTCGTCTCGGGCAATTACCTTCTCAGGCTGGTGCGGACACTCCAGACGGCGACCGGGCGCCTCGGCGCCTTGTTTATACCTGGAGGATCGACATCAACCCGGCGGAAAGCGAAAGGCCTGCAGTTCACCTATTCCCGCCGATTTCGCAGCAGAAAAGCTGTTCGCTGCCTCACGCTGGGAGAAATCTCCCTCTTTGGCCGCGTAATTCCCTGGAAAGACACGGTCCAATACTTCGGCGTCACTTTAGACCGCCGCCTCACATTCTCAGCCCACGCCCGCAGAGGCAGGAGTAAGGCGGCCTCAGTGTCAGACCTCTTACAACCCCTGATATGCAAAAGGAGCAAGCTCTCTCTTCGCCACAAGGTGCTGCTTTACAGGACTTGCGTTAGGCCTATCCTGACCTACGCGAATGTAGTATTAATGCATCGGTACGGAGTCGTCAAGACCCTGCAGGTCCTCCAAAACTGTTTCTCCCGGCTTGCTACTGGGGCGGAGTGGTACCAGAGGAGCATATACCTGCACAATGACCTTCGCCTTCCCACGATCGAACAGTTCATTAATGACTGCTCTTATTCACTTCGAGGTGTATATGCACCACCCCAATAAATTAATCGTTAATTCAGTCGACTATGTGCCGATTCCAAATCTACGCTTATCCAAGTGTCGTTCGCGTAATATGTTAGTTATTCTCGATGCAAGGGTCGGATCAGACAGAGAAAACACTCAATCTATCAACTCCATGCACAACACCACAGGCACCTACAATACCAGTCACCGACACATCTCAATCGTCGCCCATCTCGCTCGCCGACGAGCGGGACGAAAACAAAATTCGCACACCGCGTATACTAGATACACCCGAATACCCGGGCGCTTCTCGCCTCCGCGTATTGCGTCATAACGGCGAATAATTTTTTGCGTGAAACCACGCTGATCCTTAGCCTCTGACGCCCAAACACTCGCCGCTTATTTCACCACGGGATACACCACTGCGACGTATATGTTTCTGATCACCTCCCATATGATGACATATTAAAAGCTGCAGATTCTTATCTATCAATTGCATATCTTATACAATCATCCAGCACTACATAAATTATTGTCGAAACAGGGGATATGGAGTATTGTTATGGATAATTATATTGTAACCATTACATTAATAACTAGCACGTTGACGCAAATGAGGGCTATAGCCTTCCAATCTTAAGTTTAATGTAGGCAGATGAGCGCTATAGCTGTCGAGAGATTTTTTGGAAAAATTGTGGCCAAATATGATAATTTTCACTTCCAAATTTACACTCGATTTCATCTAGTAGTCGTACACATTTGAAATAAAAATATGTTCCTGAGCACGATCGCCAAATTAAAAGTGTGCTGCAATGGGTTAGAGCCTTATATAGTCATGAAAAGAAAAAATAGTATATTAGTATTGATATGATTTTTATTATATTGTAAGTGAAATAATTGAAGTGTTTGAAACATTTCAGGGCACAGTGAAACAGCTGCAGGACCTTACCGGCTGGAGCGGTCACCAGGTTTTGTATTTCGGCGACCACCCGTACAGCGACCTCGCTGATGTCACGCTCGAGCACGGCTGGCGCACGGGCGCTATCATAAACGAGCTCACGGTAATTATACAAGCGTAACATCAACGATGAATATGAAAAGTACTATACACTAGCTACATAAATAATTTTGATTACTACTTAGTATATCTAATGTTTTCGAGAGAATTACGCAGCATTGTTTATTTATATTATATATATATATA
>DWQX01003801.1:0-16629 GCA_018245475.1 Pharmacophagus antenor
ATATAAAATATTTATTATATATAATTGTGAGATTTCATCTAATCTTTTAAAGAACATCTCAGAATCTTAACATTATTGGAAAGAATCAATGTAAAAATATTTTGTGATTATTATTTGTAACGTTTTTGAACAAACAAAACGTGTTAATGTTATAATAAACTAGATATCTATGGAAAGAAATTCCAAATCACCATTTAAATTGGTAATACTCGTTGCAATTTAGAAAAATGTTTGAAAACGATGATATTTGTTCGAAACAGTTGGATACTCTAGGAATTTTAATAACAATTTCGAATATTTCAATTAATAGTACGTAATGTTAACTGTAGTACAGTTAATATCAAATTAAAAGACTTCATTACACGACGTATCACGTATAAGGGATACCGTTAGATTTATAAATTGAAAAAAGTAATGGGTAATGGCCCGTTTTTTTTCGATAAATACGTGACAAAACTTAATTGGTAATAAAGCAAACATGGTGAAGGTTTAAACTTGGAAACTAGTTGATTTATATATTACATTCTCAAAAATCCATTTTGCTTCTAAACCATATGAAAAACATGTGACTTAATTTCGCAGAATTTCTTTATATACTTACAAACATCTATTAAATTTATGTCTACCTGTATTTTTCTTGTGTTTTCTTATTACCAATCATCTTATAAATTTCAGTCTTTCTACGTATTTGGTAATTAAAAGACTAATTAGTAAATTATATTGTAAGTAATTAGTGATAAATCGAAGAAAGTAATACAAGAACAGTTTTATTTAGTTAATTATATTATTAGTAATTATTAAGCCATCAAACAAAGGAATGCGAGAACAGTGTCTCCAATCACTAGGATTTGTAGAAATGGATATGTTATTACTGTGGATATGTTGTGATGTACGATTATGACAAAGAGTATGAGTTTTTTCGTCATAGAAAGTTTAAGTAAAACAATGCAGCGATGATACTAGTAACAGAGAAACTATATCCATTTTTTTGCCACAATAACCTTTGACAGAACTAATATGAAAAATATGCAACGAATTATGAAGCACGAAGAGTTCTTTTTGGTCATAAATATATTGAATCATTGGTATTATTTTCTGAAACTTTTTGGTAATAAATTCTGAAAACCCTTTAAAAAAAATGAAAAACCGTTAAATTAGATTTAAAGTCATCAAAAGGCTAACTTTTTCCTTTCCATACTACTCAGAAAATTTTAATTTTGATTCACATTACAAAAAATTTGGTATTTTGTTTATATTTAATTGGCAATTGCGAAGGTTGATATTTTAATATCAAAGATACAAAAATCAAATAATATCAAAGTTAGCAGTTTACAAAAGCAGCATCATTTGCAATTATAAAGCAGCTTAGATATAATTGTTTATATTTTTCGATCAACTTATATAGTACAATTTTATTGAATTAAAAAAACAAAACCATCATTCGGCAAATAGTGACATAAACAAGTGATATTTTTTTTTATAAAAGAAAACATTATTTTGGCATTTTCTAGATATAGTGCTAATAAGTTCATGCCTAGACCACATTCCCACGGCATTTCTACTTTATACATTGTACAATCAATAGTAGTTTTTTTATTTGATAAAAATTCTCACCATTCATTGCAAAATAGTAATCATTAATAGTTTTTGTACGAAAATATTTGACTAAGGTATCCTTGTAATTAAATTAATAGCTTTTAGGTTTTTATGTATACCATCTTGTGTTCCACCATAATAACAAAATAATTAGTTTTGTTTTTAATCACTATATTACATATTATTATTACTTTCGTTTTGTTTTCGTTTATATCGCTGTACGAGTAAGAGCAGATCGCGTTGTTAATTGTATTTTCCACCAACTAATTATTTATACTTTAACGAAAATGTAGATTTAAAAATAAATGCCTATTTATTTTGACTGCCTCCGTGACGCAGTGGTTTATCACTTGCCTTGTAACGCGGAAGTCCCGATTTCAATCCTCGAGCAACGTCGCTATATAAACAGCATTGCTGTGTTCCGGCAATAATACTTGTGAGAGTTAGTTATTTCTGGGTGAACACGCTTCACCATCTACGGTCCCGTTGTTACTATACATCAGGTGAAATCTAGGTACAGATTAGGTTCATAGTGGACACCTCATTGGCATGGACAGCTAATGCACAACGCGTTCCTGGCTGGTTCTGGAAGAGGTAGAGACCCCTATCGGAACATTTTTATATTCGTTTTGACTTCATTTCTTCCCCTTTGACCGAGACATGTGCTTCTACTTGATCAAAATATATCTCTACTTCATCAACGAGATGGGCACTAAAAAGCCTCAACAAAGGCGCTCTGATCGAGGCTTCTATCGTCAAGGCTTGGTTATCGTCTCCAACAGGCACTGCGTTAGTTGAGGTAGAAGTCAGTTGGTTTCGAAATGCAATGACTGAGATTTGTATAGCTAGCATGGTAAGGAGAAAAATTCCTGGGCACCGCCTCTTACAAAGAGCAACCAGTCTCAGTTTCTAAAACATATTTTAACCACCTTGTTCCTAAGCTGAACGTACCATCGGCCAAAGGTTATGGTACAACCGAATGAAGAACTACATTTTATTAACAAGGTATCTCTGATATCATCAGCGGAGTTTAGCGCGGCCGTTAAAAGGTTTCGAGCCCAGGCGGATCTCTGAATTCATGAGCCCTGAGTCCAATGAAGTCGGCAAAAAGACTAACAGCGAGTAACTGAATTTTTTCTTTTTTTTTAAACTTTGACCCCTGTTACGATTTGACATGGCCTATACATTACAATTATTTTAATTTCTTATTTATTGTTCACGCTTTCCTTCTTCTTCTTCTATACTCATACTAATTTTTCTCGCTTTCATTCGTCTTTCTTTTCATACCTCATCCCAATTCCTTCTTTCATACATCGCGCTTAAATGAGGAGACACAACTTATTTCTTTATTTACACTTTTCTTAATCTAGTTATTTACATTTTTCCTATTTATCCTAATTAACATTCTATTATTTAATTTCATTTATTTCATTCTAACTTTTGATATTACACTTATTATACCAATTTTTTCTGCTTTATATTTTATTATGTTTTATTACTTTTTATTGTATTTTCTATTACTTTCCTACAGAACGTTAAAAAGATATTTCTGAGTAACTGAATTCGAATATAAACGATAGCGAGATCATTGCGCGCTGGCGTCACCTGTGAGAATCTAATATACGTAGGAGAAGACGGAAAGGGAAAGAGAAAAAAACATTCTCACCTCCCCATCCGAAGACGCGGAAACAAGAATTGAAGGAAGTTAAACGAGGATTTGTTTCATCCCCTTTAACCGAGTGCTTAGCGGCGGACTCAGGGGTGTTCTGTCGTTTTTAATAAATAAAGCCTTACGGTGGCAAGCGTAAGCTGCCCGAGCCTTACTGTCGCTGATAAAGGATGCAGAATTTTAGCTCTACATCTTTCACAAAAAGGGACATGCAAGGGAAACTGCAGTAGTGTGTGAAAACAGTCCTGTAGTTTCGGCCGATGACGAAGAAAAGGACACCGTAGGGTTTTGGCCGGTAAGAGGCCTACACATCTCCTCCGCTGCCCCCGCAAAACGAAAATAAAATCGATGTCATGTTAGTCTATAATAACAGAAAAAAATATAAATAATGTACAGGATTTGGAGCTTATCTTAATTTTTCGATAGCTGCTGTCTAAATATTACTTCATTATTGTTTAAGTTGTACCATATTTTGGCTTTTCCGTTTGACTACAAAAACTCTCTAAGAACGAGGCCTAGTGCGCTTGGAATTCAATTCCTTAAATTATAGATAAAAATAAACCCTAACCCAATCCGTAAAGGTTATGATTTGTTTGAATCAACAAATTTCTATAAATTTTTTGTTCATGGTTTTTTTTTATAATTAGATGATCATATTTACACCTATAGATAAAAGTATAATAAATATAAACATGTACAAATTTTAAAAATTGTTAAAATTTTATTTTCATACAGAAAATAATATTTTTATAGAATCAGAATATTTTGAAGTCCTTGAAAGCGTATACTCGTAATAAGCATCCAAAGAAAAAAAAAGTGGTCGGATTTATCTCAATATCAATTACAAAAAAGTCAGAGATTAAAATTACACTGAACTTTCTTCCTTCTCAAATCCTTAATTTTATATTTTAGACCAATTTAAATTAAAATAAAGTTGGTTGGTCACTGAGTATATATAAAAAATTCATAGAATTGTATTCGAAATACCGCAGTAAATTACCCTAATACAATTCCGAAATATCTAGTCATCTGTGTAAAACGAGACATCCGACATTAGCAAGTTACGAAACGTACTCGGTGATTCATGAAGTACTATGTTTTTAGTCACAATAAATTTAAATTTAGTGTTCGCATACGCTGGAAAAACCAAAGCTGTATTACTATTTGAAACGGCGAGGAAAAACGGTGATTTATTACCCACATTATATCTTTTCGTAAAGTCTGCTTGTTACAATTATTACATAATATTAATAATATTTTTATGAATAATAAAAAGGTTTATTTATTTATGCAATTTAGTGAATAAAAACTTCACATCATCACTTATTACTTTGTGGAATCACGTAAGGAACCATGAAGTTTATTTTCTGCAAAATTAAGATCGAACGTAATATTCTGGCAATCTGGATAAAGTTTACTATTTCTATAAAGATTATCGTTCTGCTATTTCTTTAATGGGGTAACGTGATATTTATTTGTCACTCACTAACGTAATCGTGACGCGACTTCAACACTGATGACGTTGCGAGATAACCTGTCTAATGTCTACCCATCAGGGGGGAAACCCAGCGTGATAACGGATATGAGTACGGGTTGTGGCCGCAGGCATGAATTGTTCTTTATAAATAGAAAACGTATTTAATTTTTTTTAATTATAGACAGTTTGACGTAAGTCGCAGAACAGGTTGGTGGATTGGTCGAACGTACTGGTATGTTCTAGATAGATACAATCATAAGGCCTAGTGCTTCTTCCAAAATAGTGATGATTTATATTCAGATTTGAAAGACGCTAAAGCTAATGATATCACTGGAGAAACGAACATCGATAGCTTTCGTCTTAAGGTGATGAGCGCTTTATAAATATCTAATTCCAAATTGTTATGAGTACACGTATACTTAAAAGTTACCCCTGTGTTTTAAGATTTTTAGTTGATTACAGTGAATACTACTGAATATGTATTTATGCAACTAGGATAAATTCTAAAATATCGAATCAAACAACTTATTTAAATTTATACATGAAATAAAAGCTTTTCAATATTGAATTAACATATGGAAAGCAAAAATAGTCATAATAAACGATTTACGAACATTAATCCATACTTTATAAGTAAAACTTTTTCGGGTCTATATCGCGTAAATATTTCGAAGGTACGACACCTAATAGTACTCGATGTTTCAGCGCTAATTGGAGTGGCTGGAGTCGCGAGGAGGATTTCGATGCGACGAATTATCTCTTTGAGGATGCACATTGTTGCTTAAACCACGATAACACTTGACGATTACCGGATCCAATGATTTGGACAAGGATAGCTATTCTCCCGGTTGAAGTTAGGATTTCCTAATCTCAACCGATTCTCTAACTATACTATCCCTATCTAAAATAGTGTCCGGACAGTGGAAAGGTGCTCCAATACCGACGGTTCTACACTAACACACAATAAACACCAAGTGAGGGTAGAAAATAAAATCGTCGCGTCACGAAAACGTCGCTGAACTACATCAGTTTGCCTCGCCACCACGGCCGATGCAACTCGCGCTGAAACGTCGAGGAATATTAGATATCATACCTTATAAATATTTATGCAATATAGACCCGAAAAAGTCTTACATATATCGTATGAAGATCGCGAGAGTTTAAAATTGTTATTGATACATACTATTTCTTTTTATGGCCTTTGTAGCGTAGTGGCTTAACTGTTGCCATATAAATCAGAGGTCTCGTGATCGATTCCTAGACAACATGAGTCGAGGAGTTTGGATAACCATATATTTTTTGCTTGCCCGACTGGCTAGCTATCACTCCCAATATCAATCTTCCATAAAAGCATTACTTTAAACCGACAGTCATACGTATAAGAGCGGGAAGTATTCTGGGTGAGCACGCTTTACCATCTATGCTCTCATTGTCACTAAATTTTATCTGAAATAGATGTCAAGTGTCAGCCTTTTGCCAATAAAAAAAAACATTGAGACAAAAGGTTTTTAAGGAAAAAATATATATTAAATAAATATTACTAAAGTAAAAATAAAACATTATAATAAACATCTTAATTTTTCAAACTATTACGTCGCTTATTGCTAAATAGAACATGTACAAAAAAGATCGACAAAGACAGTAATCTACTACTACTAACCTACCCTTAAATTTTGAAGCTATATATCTAAAACATGTAAGCATTTCAGGGTCTAATTGTTTTTGGGAATAGAATTCAGCTCACGATAGTTACAATCAGATAATAAAAAAGAAATATGGAGATACATAATAATAATACGTATTTGTTGCCCGTAAAATGTCGATCAAGGTGAAATGTAACTAAAATGAGAAATTTTCCTCTTTCATCATTAAGTAATTACGTCGACTGATTCTACTTTCTTGTTTATTTGCAGCGATTACGCGTTAAGATGCAATAAGCTGGAAAATTCCAAGGAAAAAAACTTTTACTTCGTTTGATCATCAATTTAAAGAGTATAAAAGTCTTGTTTACTAAACTGATATTATATCATAGTATTATTACCAACTTAGGTTTTTTTTAAAGGCTTATGGTAGAAATCATTTTCATGACTATTCAAAAATTGAATTGAAATTAATGTAAAGCAATACTTTAATTGTGAGAAGGGGTCTTAGAATATATGCATTAAAGAAGATATTTCTTCATGATTTTCTTTGAGGCCGGGGATGTCGAAAGCATTAATAAATCCATATATTTTCTTTTTGAAAAAAAAATACAAAACAATATTACCATACACAATTAAAAAAAAGCGGACGGAATTTTTTATCGAGCTGAGTTTCACCCAAAAGGAGCATCCTATAAAGTTATTTTCTTTGTAATATATGTATTACAGAACCGTTGCAAAGATTAAAAGGTACAAAAGAAGTAAAAATAAAAAACTTACAAAGAAAAAAGAATTACAAAACTCTTCAAGACCACTATTATCCTCACATTATCCGCCCTAATACTCAAAGTTCCACTTTGGCTATCATGTGTATGGGTATATACATGAAAGCTAAAGTAATCTGGGCAAACGCACTTAAGCATTTTCAGCCAAGTTGTCACTTAACAGCATATGAAAGTGAGATTAAAAAAAAAGTTTGCCAATTACAAAAAATAACAATCATTAGAAACAAAACTGTTTAGAAACATTTCCCAGAATCGCATATGTTCTATCATAATTTGTTATCCTGATACGTAATATTTTCTTGAATGTATCTTACTATCGATTTTTGGTTTCTTTTTATTACTGTAAAATATTTACTTTTTGTGCAAAAAAATATACCATGCTAAGTACCAAAACAGTAATTTTTGGATTTAACCGGCTTTGATTGTATCCAAAAAATATATAAAGGCTACACATGATTATTTAAATATTTTTTAAAAGTCTTATGCCACGGAAAGGTATACAATTATTATTGTAAGGAACTCTTGGTTTCCCAGTCGTGAAATTCTGAAGGCCAATAGGTCGCGGCCTTGATCTTGACAAAAACTATTACAGCGGGATATCTATTATATATCTCCCTTTGCTAACATAATGTTTTTACTTTTAGTATATAATCTAATGTAATTATTTGTTATATAATAATTGTCCTTAATAATATACATCTATTTTAACAAATTTTAAAAAATAATAAACTTTAAACAAAGAATTGTCATACTCTTCAAATTGAAGTTAGTCGATTCTTATGTTGCTTTGACTTATTTATGGCATTTTTTTTGTTAATTTCATTAAAGAATTTTGTTTTAATATGCTAAATAAATTTAAATAATATTTATATAACTTACATTAGCAAATTTAGAATTTATTTATCTAATGTGTACAGATAATGATCAACCCTGATAACCCTTCTAAATTATGTTTCTTATCATATGTATCTCTTATTTATCCCACTTCTTTCTATTAATGATCCGTATTTAAATTCGATCAAAAAACATGGAAGAGATCATTCCTAAATACAATATTCGGATTATCGTGGAATACGAATTTGATTTCAGCACTAAAAACCTTTAAACTAAAACACAATATTGTTTATTAGATTGGTCCTCTACTATTACCGTACCCTGTGAGAAGGACCTGTCAACACCGGCTGATATTGCGATTTAAGACCCAATAAACCGTTTTAATTTTAATGAAGTATGAATCACTGTAGTTCATTCTTATTGTAGTTGTTGCCACAGGACATGTAAATTATGTTTGACCAACTGTACACAAAAGTAAAAACCCCACAGCGAAAGTTGAGCAGTGAAATCATAACGCACACAATAATACTTTTCATCTCTGGCCTTTTGCCCATTGTAAAGGATGTGTTTTATAAATGCATATTTGAATTTATAATACGTACTTGCACACAGTCTACATTCAGAATCCATCACCCGTATACATTTGTATTCAGCCTTATTCCAATGGTCTCGATATTTGTGACAAGTGTCACAATAGTGAACAAAAAAAAAACGTACCGTTATTGTGTCTGTGCGAAGATGCCGCAAGCCTGCTCTTCAATTTTATGCATTTGATGAATTGCCATTGGCAGATTGCTTTTGAAATCAAATGTTGAAATATTTTTAAACCGTAACCCGACACGCGCTACACTAAAGTATCTCACAACTTACAAAAATAAAATTAACCATGTTATCAGAATATGTACACACATTTTAAATTTAACTTTTTGGCGCAAAAATATTTTTTCTTGAATAATATTTAATTTATATCTTCAGCTATATAATAGAATTCCTGCCAGCGGTTCAATTTTATTCAATTCTTTCTTATTTTATTCATCGTTAATCATTTCTCTAAATTTACCCTAAAATTGAAAATAAAGCGGTAAAAAACGCAACAATTTACATTAAGCATACAGCCTAAATTAAAACGTCACATGAAACCTTGTATTTTTTCTCATAAACCTTGATACAGAGATGGTTACGGTATAATATATGCATATAGGACACGTTCTAAATAGCACTTTTATAATGTTGAATAATGACATTAACTATTATTAGTAAGTTACATAAAAATTTTAATCTATCGGTCCTTGAACTTCATTTATCGAGGAGGTTTTTTAGTAAATATTCATCTACATAATTTGTATATAAAAATCTTAGAAATTATGCGCAGAAACTTCGGCAATCAGTATATAAAAGAGCTTAGTTACAACCAAGCAATATAAAATGTTGTGAAATTGTAATACGTTTAGGTTAAGAACACGACTTTTATCATAGGTTCATTAAGTTAATATTAATATAATTAGGTGTTTCCGTTCTAAAAACTTTTTTCATAATAATTACTTATTTTTATAAAACTTCACGGTTCTTAACAGGACCTATTAAAATTAATAAATGTACAAAATATTGACGAACGCCTTACATTCATTAAGTAGCAATGTAAAGATTAATTATTTTAACTAATTTATTTCATCGGAACGGTCCAAGCGGTGATGTCGATAATTATTGCTATTGCTTAGTCATCGCTTAGACGTATGTGTATGTATTCGATCTCCACTTTAGTAACCAATATAGAAATTCCAATGAAGGACAATATGAAGCGGAAATCATATTCCAAAAGGAACAACTTTCAAAAACAAGCGTCGTTCGCCAACTAAAACTCATCGGGCGTGATCAGTAATGAGCTAGACTCTATCCTCGTGAGAAAATGCCATCATTTCCATTATTTGGAATAAAAGGGAGTCGTTCATATTCATGGACCAGCAGAAGTAATAGTAGGATGTAAAGGTCATAGTATGTTTTACGCCTAAATTAATTATGATGTAATTAAAGCGAAAACACTTCTTTGCTAAATTGTTTTTGAAGTAATATTTCAATTGCATTTTAATAATAGATTTTAATCCTTTAGCACCTATTATAAAATGTAACAAAACTTTGACGAAATAACTTCAACCACTGAAACATGGCAGCGTATTAAGTAGATAAAAGGATATAGACAGAATAAAAGTTATCCTTCGGATTTCAAACAAAAACTACTGCTTATTTCACTTACTCCAGATAATGTCAAAAATTGTGTCTAATTATAAATCTGAAAATGAATTTATAGAACGCGAGATTTAGGAACATGAAAATAGATTAAAAAATAAAGATATAGCACCAGGTGAAGATGAAGTGTCGTACTCTATGATATATAATCTACCAATCGAGTATAAAATACTTTCGATTTTCAATATAACATTTATGCACGAAATTGTACCTCATCAACGGCGAAATATTCAAATAATTCCAATATCTAAGCTTAATAATGAAGGAAAAGAATCAAATTTACGACTTATATCCCCATTGTTATGTATTTGCAAGATATTTCACCTAATGTTAAAAAAGCTCATAAAATGATTTGTTGAGAAAAACAAAATTCTTTCTACTTATACCACGGGTTTTAGAAAAGCATGCTTCATTCCTGAACTCGGTTGATTACAAATAACAGATAGGATTTTCTGAGAATTTTTCATCTCTGGCGTGTTTCTTAGATATTGAGAATGCCTGTAATAATGTCTCTGTTGATGTTGCTCTTAATGTTAAGCACAACTTTGAACCAGGATCAATGATTTGTAATTATATGTGGCCTTTCCTTAGTGAAAGACATTTAAAAATTATATCTCACCCTGATTTTAAATCTGGGTTAAAAAGTTGGACTAACAAAGTTCTAGCTCAGGGAGATCCTTTATACCCGATAGTTTATAATTTACTTACTTGTACAATAAGTCACACCTCTAATGTAATATCACAATACCAAATAATTATATCACAAGTAATCTGCCTTTGTTTTATATATAAAAGACAAAATAATTTAAAATACTATTAGTTCCATGCAAATAATTTTAGAAAATATTGAGAAAAATTTAAATTCACTTGGACTACCATTTTGCCCTCAAAAAACTAAATATTGCATTTTTAGTAGAGGTAAGAAAAGAAAATTTCCTGAAGACCTATAGAATTTTCAAAATGTAACAAATATTTAGGTATTAGACTAGATAATGGGCTTGGCTGGGGTAAACATGTAAATGAATTAGTGAATAAATATTCGAAATTTCTGAATATCTTAAAAGTATTAGCAGGAAGCTCTTGAGGAACACGTACAAAATATATGAGAAGATTATATCTTTCGTAATAAGGAGTGGATTAGACTATTGCTCCTTCATTTATGATTGTAGCGCCGAAACTCATACTAGAAAATTAGATAAAATACAGAATCAGGAACTAAGAATAATAGATAGCCTTATTTAAAGTACGCCAGTGTGTTGTATCGCTGATGTTGAGGAAACAGTACCTATAAATATTATTTAGAAATAGGATCCTCTTGTGATAAGGTTATCAGTGAGCGAATCTCTAACTTGAGTGTTCTATATGACCGTAAATATTGGAAGAAAAAGAAATCGTTACTTGTTAAAACGTGGTACGAGGTTAATCAACGAAGAATTATAACTTTTGATATTCTTCCTATGTTTAGCGTGGATATATGGGTTACAACTATTGACGAAGTCGGTTATTGTGGTAAATATTGACGAATTGGTATTTTTAAAGCTAGTTATGAACCTAATATATTGCAAAATAAAGATATTACAGTATTCGTTTCCGTAGTATTAGTTTCCGGCACATATTGGCATAAAAGGAAAAGAATTAGCGGACAGAATTGCTAAACTTGCTGCAACTGTAACAAACTTTTTTGAATACATTCCAGATCTTTGGGAATAAATTTGCTAATTTAAAAAGTATGTTTCAATAGATGGAAGGAACAATTTGATGATAAATGTCCTCATAAAGGAATTCGATATAGGACAACACAAGAAAAGCTGCCTCGTATACCCTGGTTTCTGAAATGTGAGATGGGCAGGACATATGTATATATACATACATACCTTGCGCTAAGTCTGCGTTCGGGAAACTATCCGACTGTATAGTTTGCATATCTGATGAAAAAAGTTAAATCTAACAACATTTGCTGTTGGAGTGTGCCAGGATCCGAGACGAGCGGGAGGCTCTGCTTAATGACTTTGATATAAATATTATGGACGTGGGTATTAAGCAGTCTTTTCATTTGATCACTGTTATTCAATAGCTCTGTCGCACATTTTACAATTTTAGAATTATATATGGTTAATTTATTCATTTATATTTAAAACTTGGTTGATTATTTTTGCTTTTGATATTAATGTATTATTTCAGTTTTTTATTTTAATGTATATAGAAGTTACGATGAGAACGGCATATCTATAAGATCCCAATTGAAATAAAGATTAAAAAAAATCTGATCGATAAAAAAGGACTCAAGGCTCTAGAAAATAATTTTTAAATGAAAATTTCCATATTCATCACTTGGATATTTAACACTAGCTTATGTAGTAAAATTAATAAAAATGAATGTAAAACATTACAAATATGGCGTAAGTATCAATCATTCGTTATAATTTTGATGTAAAAGTGTCAACAATCTTTGAACTACGTTATTATATTGTTCACGTCACGGCCTAAGACATCGGCGTAATCATACACTTACCAATAAACGGCAAAACGTGATAATACTCGACAGCAATTGTGAGAAATTTCAAAACACAATTTACATCAAATATATATATTTTTTAATAACTAGCCAAAAGTTTATTAAACAGATCAGACCGTGAGACCTTCATACAAAGAGTCATTACCAGTGCCCCATTAACGCTTGGTTTCCGATGCAGTAATAAAAAATATTAGTTTTTATCTTTAAAATTGAAATGAATGTGAACTAGTTCATAACTAAAAGTTTTATAATATTTCATCAATTTTATGAAAACATTTCATAGATCCGAATACAGTAATTATCTTTTTTTCATCCGTAATGAGCTACAAACACTTAAAATCGATTTAAAGTTACGTGACAATAAGGCAGTACATGTAAGAGCAGGTTCGTTCAGATACTTTTAGTTATCACACCTATGACTGCCGGAACACTGCAATGTTGTTGAAGCGGTAGACTGACATTCAGAATGGTAGCTATCCAGGTGGGTTTTGAAAACTATACCACTACACCACTACTTCCGAGGCTCGGCAATCGAACCTGGAAACTCTGCGTTAAAAAGCAAGCGGTAAACCACTGCGTCACAAAGACAGTCGACAGAGTCTCTGCAATAGAAATGTATTTAATTTTTAACGTATATCTCGATAAAAGTTTAAAAAATAAATTTTAATTAGATCATAAGTAAGTACTTTGTTATTAACGAAGTTCTTGCTGGTAGGTTGTCCTTGCCAACGGCTCGTCTTGGTGGGCACTATTAAAAACCTCAATGACTATTATTTCTTCCAACAACGAAAGCATGAAAACTTATGACGATTCTAAGAGCGATGTGACAAGAAAAAATTTTAACCAATGAAAAGTGTGGTAGCTTTTAGATATCGTAATTGACCCGACATAGTAATAAGCGGGTCATAACATTCGCATTAAACGTCATTATTAATTAAATTAAGGTATAAAAAAAACTACAAAGAGAAGTGCAACTTTTGACATTTATTGAACTAAGTATTTATAGCACGTTCCTATTTCCAATAACAAAGAGTTGATGAATAAAATCTGCCCTGCGTGTGACCAATCACGATGAAATATATCTATGTAAATGTTACAGATCAAATGAATGGTTAAGGACTTGGGGTGTGGTACAAAAGGTCAAAATGTGGTTCGGACTGCAAAGGTCGAATGATTGCATTCGAATCTTTACAGCACGAATCAGTCAATAAATAGCAATAATCGGAAATAGTCATTATATTTACGAAATAAATGCCCCGTATCAAGCAAATAGACTTAATATCTTTATGCAATATAGATTTATTTATGTTAACATTTCAAAAGTCGTACATTACTACATCGAAATCAATAAAAATAAGCGACAAGCAAGTCTTCGGACCTCTTTCGTGTGATAAGTCATATATTGAATGAATCAGTTGTTGATTATTTCCTGACGAAATGTCAAGAATTATTTTTGCCTATAACATGTATAAAATATTTGTGCAACTGTTTAATTAAGAATTTTATCAGTACTTATTGTTATTAGTACTTTCTCTGCCCATTACCTAACATTACCGTAATGACTTTACACTTAATAACTATATTTTCATATTATCACGTTCACATGAGCTTAATAAATTTTTTTGAGCCGAAAATGAAATGAATATATATTTTGACTAGTGGTCTAATTTCTATTATAACTCATTTAGATAATATTATTATAATTAGCTTATTTTTTAACATTGAGTAAGACCGTAGACAAATAATATTATAGACCAATATTATTAATGTATTTTTAAGCATTATTATAACACTGTCCCCATATAAAGGTTAATGAGATCGAATTTCATACTCCTCTGTCCATACAATTTTCTTAAAAAACATTATACCTGTTTTTACATATTAATATTATTACACTCCTTCACATAATGTAATTTATTTCTTAACAATAATTAAAAATAATTTTCAATTAAATGTGACGTCAATTGGGCCTCCTACACGTGTAACACAGCAACAGTGTGTGCAAACGTCTGGTTCTAAGGGCGTTGCCTAATGATACCAGTGGGGCAACGACAACGAAAAATATGACATCTTTTCATATTTCTCTCAAGACGACAAATGCGACTTTTGTGAAAACAACTTACTCGTTTAGTCGCTTCGTTGAACATAAACTTAACTATTTATATAAAAAAAACAAAACACAATAACGGTAATTCTATGAATTAATAAAACATTCTTTAACAATAAGTAATTTTATGCAGTTTTTAAACGTATACAATGAGGATGTTCTCTTTTGGTATAACTTTTCTGCATCATTTTTTTTTATAACATTGTTAAGTTTTGCAGAGTTGATCGATTTTGTTGCTTATTTTAATGTAAAATCACCTACATGTCAGCCCCACAACATTCGAAAAAAACCCTGTGAATAGGGAAAATAGGAAAGATTATTTCTTTTTGGTAAAAAAAAAATCATGACATACTCAATTGTTAGTACGTCATTATCATCAAAATCTGGGTACATGGGTTTTGTTTCCGAAAATTTTACGTACTAAAATATCGTCGTAAACTAGTATCGTATCCGCGCGTCTTAGTTTTCATCGCGCAGGTGTACCGATATTGAATGACTAATACAAAACTCGAGCCGCCCAGTGCGACCGCGGGGTCGACGCGGTCACGAGTTCAAGACCTCCCCGTCCCCGCCCCGTGGTTGACTAACCGCAAAGCGTTTTGCTATGACTAATTAAGAAACGAGATATAACTGAGATCAAGTTTACATTAACCAGGTGCAGCGATAATTTCGATGCGAATATTCTAGGCGATATGCATACATTTATGTGTTCATTTATTTATTTATTTCCGCTCAAATTATATTGCCATATAGTAACACCAACGCGTTAGCATACTTAAAAAATGGAATTGTAATTCAAAGATTTTTCTTTTAAAATAAGAAAAATGGCCTTGCTGATTTTGCATCAGCAAATGTCCTACCAATATATGTAGATGCATGGTCAGCTGATCCTGTTATACCTACACCTAAGTCTTCAATCTTACCAATAATGACTACTGTTATAGCATCGCCGCTGTGCTTATTTTTTCCGAGTGTTTCCGAGCAGAAACTTGTGTGACAAGATTGCAGTGTTACGGTTCGAAGGACGTTACAACTAGTGAAAACACTAGAGGCAATAAGATTCAAGGCAATTGCATAAAAAAAAAAATAACTGAAATAATTTCAATATTTTTCTCAGGACGCCACTGATTTGCTTGACAGAATATATGAAGCAATTTCTCAATGAAATAATTGAGAAATTGCTTCATATACAATAGCAATTTTAGTAAATAACTTAAATTATCAAGGAACTGCCGATACTTCCTTGTTTAATTATTCTATATTTGAAATTGGAACATACCTAACGTTTCGAGTATTCAATACAGGTGGGCCACACCCCGATTTGCCGCGTTCTTGTTCCAATACTCGTTATCTTTTATTAAGGTTGGCACCTTAACTATTTGATGTATTTTATGCGGAACTATTTATTTATCTAAATATACTAAATGTTATACAATAGTAGTATGTAAACGAATTTAAGAATAAAATTATTTATTGCTTATACACAATTACGGGAAATTGCTAGATTTCTGAGAAGAAACAAAAAAAATAATCTTTTAATACTCGAGCACTACTTGAAGCCGGTTAATATTGATATTCTCTACTAGTTTACCTTTATTTTTATGTTATTTGTGACATGGAAACGTTGATATTGTTATATTACATTATGGCTATTACTCCCAATAGATAACCATTTATCAACCCTTTTTTTTTTTTTGTTCTCGCGGGGAAAATGCATTGGTGCACCGTACCCCCCCCCCCCGGGGGGGGGGGGGGGGGTGTG
>DWQX01003802.1:0-16628 GCA_018245475.1 Pharmacophagus antenor
ATACAATATAATATAATAATAATAGTATATGTTAATAATAGGAAAAAAGTTTATAATATTTATTTTCGATCACTCACTCTGATATAAAGCCATGATATTGTATAACTTTTGTGAGCGAGAGAATACTTTCCTATATTTGTCAATTGAATTGTGCAACTTTAACTGTTTGAATGCAAATGTTTTTGAGTGTAGCATTATTTGTTCACAGGGCAATAAATAACTCTCTACAACAATACAACGTTGGAATATCGATAGTTGAAGCAGTCGTATGTCGGGATCGTATCTGTATGTAAATTGAGGTGAATTTTCGTAACGTACCGGGGCCGGAGACCGATTCATCATAGAAATGTGGACGGATCGACCCACGCCGTGCATTAATGCAGCACTTCGACGTCTCGCAGCAGTGCTGAAGCGTTTGCGCAGTTTAAGGCCTTAACGAATAACAAAAATCAATCCTATATAAGTTCAACTCTTTCCTTCGTGTAACGGCTAATTTACCTTGTTACAATGTATTCCGATATCAAATAATAAATGGTAGAGTCTGCCACAGCAGCATTACTGTGTTCTCCGGCTGTTCAGATATGATAGTAAGACTTCGGATGGACACGTTTATTACTTTAGGTCTTATTATTGTAGATAAACATGTAACGCTATTCTAGGGCTTTAAAAATTCTTACCGATTATCCATTACATTATCTTCTAATTATTAATTTACATTACGTAATGTTGCTGTACGCAAAGCGTTCGTCTGAATAATATATTTGTATAAGATCAGTTTGTTTTATAATTGAATGTTCGTTTCTGACGCTGTATTTCCTGCATTCAGCTCATATCGAATTTCTAGACAGTAAACTATTTGACAGCAATTTAAGATTGACTGCTGGAATCGGTCCGCTATATTTAGTATCGTTCAAACTGCAAGATGGCAATATTTATCCATGTCGATGTTTAGAAATGTACGCAAATATTTATGAATAACTGTCTATTCAGCTATAAATACGTCAAGATAGGCTATAATTATTTTGTATATTACGAACTAAAGGTTCCATAATTTCGTTCGTGGTGCCTGTTGAGTTTCGTATATGATACACAGTAATACCTAAACTATGGTATAATAATTACATAAATATTAACGACTACGCACCAATAGAGTAAACTATATATTAACATAGACACTTATGTATGTAAAATTTCCTTATTATGAATTATTATATTATTTAGGAATAAGATACTAATAACTATATAACTTGTTAATGTAATATGGTTGTTTATATCCAAGTTGTTATTCCGGAAACTAATGTTGAACCGTGAAATGACGTTCAATTGCTGAAGGCGCTTCGCGGCTTTGCTTTGTGCAAATACTATCTCAGGCTCAACGCCCATAGGCAACGCGGTTTATGGTTGATTTGTAACGGCACAAAGGGAAATTTTTGTAACGATAAATTTAAGCGTCTCGTTACAGTATGCGTTTTAGGTTAAAGATGAATCTTAAAATTTTAAACTCATTCAAATTCAGAATTGGTCGAGCTAGTATTCGCATAAATTTAGTTGCATACATTATTTTTTTTTTTTTTAATTTTATCGAATTTAATATATTTTATATGTAATATTATTGATAGTTCAATCATGAATTTCCATTTTTCTATAAACTCTATCCGCACAATATAGAGGAGTTAATATTATTTTTTAATTACAATTTTGCTGTTTGCATTTATTTTGTTATAGTATTAATATCTCTAGAATTTAGAATGTATACAAACTCTAGTTATAAGGTATCCTATGTGTACATACATCAATTTTTCTACGTGTAAAATGGTAAGTTATTGAACCATAAGAGGCTACTGTTTTTATCCATTCAAAGTGATAATGGTATGCAGCACCCCTGGGTGCTTACGCTTACGCAGCGGGGTATGTGGAAAGTGGTGGGGGAAGCTGGGAGCCGGCTTAGTCGTTCAGTTCATACGAAACAGTTGCACGGAGTTCGTTGCCGCCGGCGGTCGTGGTTTTCATAAATGAGTTCAGTCATGATCGCGACAGTTATTTCGTTAGATGCTCTTAATAATCGACCTTGGAAGCATAATTACTGGTGGAAGGTTTTTCTACCGTCCAAGCAGTAGTGTGCAGATATTACTGAGTTCCGGTTTGAAAGGCGCTGTAGGTAGTAGAAAATACGGGGGTAAAGAAATTTAACAACATAACTCAAGCTCTCTAACTCTTTCTCTCTGGTTGTTCCTTAACAGAGATCGTGACTCTAGTGTATTGTTCACGAATGGACAAATTGCCACCATCGGCTGTTACTGGTCGCAATTTATTCATATCTGGAGTAAACTTGTGTTATTCGTTGCTGTGGTAACATTTACCTAGCACCTTATTGCGACGGTCAAGGGTACCGCTAACGTTTTTCGATCGTTACACTGTTTTGTTAAAAAAAAAATTAAAACTTTCATGAAGTTGCAGTATTTTACCATAATTTGATGAAAAATATTACTCATTTTTTAAAGCAATATGAGCAGTTTTTTAATGCTGTACTTGAGATCTCGTTTGAATTCCCGTGTCTGTACACAGCACACAATACATAAACGAATAATACGTAAAAATTAAAGACATCATCTTTTTGATTGCAATCTTTATCTTTTAAAATTTTGATATGATTAAAAATAATTAGTAAATAATCGTATTTATCTTGAATGTTACATTACGTTTTCTCTTATAACATTTAAATACATTAACGTAAATCGTATTAAAAAACATAATGTCGTCGCTTTCACAAAAAAACCTTAGTCATCAAGTCCGTCTCAGATGAATATGATGTATTAAATAAATAATGTAACATTTTGTTTTAGCTTCATAGAAAAATATATATCATCCACAAGCCATTTTGATTTTTTTGGGAAAAAAAGTTCAACGCAGCTGCGACTCCTTGATAGTTGCTTCTGTTAATGAGCGACGGGGATCACTCTCAATCAGGTTAAACCGCTCGCTCGTTTGTCTGTCTATCTTTGAAAAATAAAGGTGTAGCAAAGATTTGCCTATGTAATTGCCACGATGGTCGAATATTAAATTAAAAATAACAGTTATACATGTGATCGATATAGAAACCATCTCATCTCTCTGATTATAAGACTTGTAACTCCAGGTGCGTATCAAACGTTCAGTGAAAACTTACAAACAACCGCCCATTAAGAGCCTCCGGCGTCGCGGTTGCAATAGCCAACAATTTCACCCTGATACCTATCATCAGAGTGCCGATGCCCCTCGAGAAAATGTGGGAAAATTTTCACTATTCAACTAGACCTAGTAATTTGATAAGACGAATCATCGTAGCGGCCGTCCGATCGAAAACGACAGTATCCGTTGAGTGATGCGACCGGTTGGAAAACTCTATCGCACAGGGAAAAGCTGACCGGTCTGACTTTGGATCCGTTTAAAAGGACTATCCCCTTGTAATACCACTTTACGATTTTATTTTTTTAACCAACAAGGAGGCTTTTGATTAAAAAAAGAAGAAATCGACGCGAAGATTTTAATAAAACCATGGAATATATTAAAAACTTCAGGGCGGGGAAATAAATGAAATCATTTATTTCTCTGCAAAACAGAGTATATGAAGTTATGGTAAATAATTTACATATACATAGAACTCCTATTTTACCTCTTTGGTGTGCAAAATACAAACAGCAGTTATAGAGATATTTATTAGATTACTGAAACTATAAAAGTTCAATTAAATTATATTTTTTAATTAAATTACATATTTTTTCAGTTTCTATTATATATAAATGTTTATGGTTGGTATGTTTTGAAAAAGTTTTATTAATCTTAACAATATTTACGTAGTTTCATGTTTAGATCGATTGGTTATGCTAAGGAAATCGCATGGAATTTTACTATATTGTCGTTCTAACTTGAACGGTGTTTTTAATATTAAATGTAGTGTAACTTTGCGTCCGCAAATAACTTAGTAACTGTTCTTTGTTAAAAGATCGTATCAATTCAAGTTATTTATTAAATCACACCTATAATTTGCATTTAATATTCTCAGCATTAAGCTAATACAGGGCACAAAGCTTCGCTTATTATTCTTTGATTCTTTTAAACTTGTCTAGTATGACCACTTATGCAAACAAATTATAATATTGTTACTGACGAATAGATTATCTATAGTTACACTTGCGAATATCATTTTTATCTCCGTGGCGCAGTAGTTTACAGCTTGCCTATAACACGGAGGTTCAGCAATCTATTTCCGGGATAGTAGTTGAATTTAGATGATGGTAAGGTTAACATTTTTAACATTTTCTTGAGAAAACATTTTATGAGAATGCCAATGATTTAACGTAGTATGTCATTAGCACCATTTAACTTTATATGTCTTCAATAGAGGTATTATTACATTCATTTATCTATAAGTTTAGACTATTCTTATGGATATGCACTTTTATTAATTTGGCAGCATTAGTTTTGAGCGTTATGATAGGATATCATTATAATATGAAATTTAAGTTGTGTCACCCATTTATTAGACATCAACGAGTAACCTATTATTAAACACAAAATATGCTTTACTGATAAAATATTTATTTACAACAAAATAAAAATGCAGGTTAGTGCGGCATTTTAAATATTTACATGAAGGTTTAAATACTTGCAATTTTAACATAACAAATATTCTCTACCAGTTCAAGATTCAGTTATTTCAGTTACATTAAAACTTAATTATTCTAAATTGTTACGTTTGTTATATCACTGTTGACCGCTAGTGTGATCTTTGTATTACTTGGCAAACCATCTCACTTTAGTGAGAATTATTGCAGTGACGTTGTAGTTCAATCTAAAAAATTACGAAAAACAGTGTTTATGTATGACCTACTAAGTGTTCCGACAGTTTAAGACAGTTCTTAATGTTACGTAGACGTAACTCGGAACATATACATTGTACGTAACAACGGCGTCGCATACAAAAATGAAGTGTCACTTTAATTACTCTAGAGCGCTCCGAAGTGGCTATTCGTGGGGCCGAGTCAAAGGTGATCAGAGTGCGGCCTTTCTCACGCGTATGCTTCCAAGAAGCGCTGGAATAAACTCAACAATGTCTCGACATTTTCATGTTGTGTTCAGAAATGTCAATCTCCGTAAGCGTTTCCCCTTCTAAAGTACAATAAAAAGACTCAACCATATACGTGACTTAGAAGTAAATAACAGTTCAATGTTTAAATGTAAGCTTCACATAATGAGCAATAGCAGAGTATGGTAAAAGAATTTTACAATAAATTGTATGTTTAATAGTTATAATTTACAACATTGAATGAAGATGAAATCGTAAAAGAGAACAATTGCTCGAAGCTAAACGTTTTATGCGAAATCCGATATCGGGAGTGTCGGTGACCTCATTGGGATGATATCGGAAGTGATGGCGGCGACTTTGGACCAGAGTTTTAATTTCTCAATCCTAATTGAATTTGTTTGTTCTAACTGTGCGTAGCGATAACGTAAGAAGTGCCCTGCAGCGATGCGATGCTCAATTGTTCACCGTTTCACTGCCTAAAGAAACTAGTTACTTAAGAAGGTCGTAACTCGGCGATGAACGTAATTAGATTTTTTCCTTTCAGAGATAAAGATTAGGCGAGACGATTGAAGTGGAATTTTAATGTGGCATAATTGTAAACCGTTACATATGTTTGATACATGTGCTATTATAGATTTAGAAACGTTTTGTTTATAAGATAATTGCTAATATAAATTCAATTTCAGTCGCCGAAAAAAACGTAAACTTCGTATGTACACGATTAGAAGCAATTTCTCCAATTATCCACCAATCGTTAGATTATATTATATTCGCATTTTTTTAGCACAAGTTGTTTGTCGTAAATTTGAGCATTGTATAATAAAATCAATAATGTACTATCTACTCTGTAGAGAACAATTAAAAAAAAATTGATAGTAAATATCTACCTTTTTAAATAACTCTTATTTATATTTTTTAAATTCATTATTATACATATACCGTGCAATCCAATTTTCTTAAAAACTGGTCAATATTATGGTCACAAGAATATTTATTTTATACCAAGGAAGTAAAAAAATAATTGTTTTTATTAAAATGTAAAGTAACTTATTTTTTGTGTACAATAAAGTAAATTATTTTTATTAACTGGTACGGAATACTAAATGAATAATATCGTTCTTCTTACAATGGATTTATGAAAGGGTTCTCTAAATCTCTCACTGCGCCATTAAATTCTTTTATCACATTAGATATATTAAATTTAATGTCATTTTTGTAACAGAGCTCATTATTTTTGTTTTCATTGCTTAGGTAGGATGTTTCATTATTATTGCGGTTTCGTACGTATTTTACTGTTTTGTATAAATGATGAAAATATAAAATAATTTATGTGTAAGTTTTGATTGACATCCGTAGTTAGTTATAAAAATCTCTATATGAATGCAAAAAGTATAATTGTAATCTTAATTTTAACAATAGGTGGATTTGCATTGTGTAATATATAAAATTAAAAAATGTATAGAAATAAATCCGTATAGATGACGTACGAAAAATAATAGTAATATAATGGAATCGAAATCTAACACGATTTCACAGCGTCTGCTCCGACCGCAAGGGCCGAACGTGTCGTCACTGCCGCGACGTTGCCGAAGCGAAAGCGAATCGGTCGGCTCTTTTATCAATACTATGCGTGACCGAGGCCATTGTTAGGAAAGCGAAAATGGGACAAGCTGACTTTATAAGAAAAATCGAAGTATAACGCCGGCAACGCGCTCCGGTGGAGCCTCCGCCCCTTTGTCTTCGCCCGCTGCGACTTCACGACGATAGTCGCGTGCCGTTCGTACACCGCTCGGAGTCACGACTACCCGTCGCACGGCCACCCCATTTTGTAAACGCAAGCGTCGGTTCGCTCTTTTACTTTGTAATTGGATGAAATGAGTGGACCGTTTCGCGGGCGTTAAAAGCATTAGATTAGAGGTGAATTGCGGTGCGGGCGTGTGCTGCTAATAGCGCGAATCCGTCAGGGAAGCATGCAATGAGATTTTGAACCCGAGACCTGGTGGATCTACTTTGCCTTGCAGTGAAACTGCGACCGGCCGTAGGTTTGGCAGCTTTGTATGGTGGTCAGTTTTATTTATATTGGTTGTAGTGCAGAAGCGATCACGACCCGGTAATTGATGCTCTCCGCGGCGCGCGTGCCTTCGCCGGCGTGGTGTAGCGCGGCGCGGCGTGGTGTGGCGCGGCGTGGCGTGGCGCGCTAGCGGAGCCGTTATAAGTGCTCTAACACACGGCATAAGCACGCGCCGCCATTAAACCACTAACAGACATTCGAGCGTACTATGTTTTTAGTTGCTTCTTTTTTTGTTATTAAGTTACATGGTCTCTCGCCACAGATTACTTTCCCTTTACAATTTATTTAGTATATATTGATTTTTAGGTATAAAGTATATAGTATAAATAGATTTTAAGTGTGGAATCTCGAACCACGTTGTTTTGGAGTGTGAGTTTATATATCTGTTCATGTCGCCTGGTGGTGGCAGAAGGCATTCAGTTTTGCTTTTAAAATTGCTAGCTTGCAATGCTAGTTTGAAATTAATAATGTAAGGAGACATAACAAGTGTCATATTGAAATCATCAATATGATACATAAATATTGTCATGTGTCATGTTATTATGGCCAGGTATACCATTTCCCGGGGAGGACAAACATAAATTGGTCAAGTGGTCGATGCTTGTCATAAAACTAATGTTAATGGTTATGAAGGGGATTTTCAGTTAGCAGAAATTCCTCTAACTTGGGTTACCCTCAGAAGCAAGATATCTTTTCAAAAATATCGTCAATTCTAACCGTAGAATATTTTAAATGCTCTTCATAATGGTAGGCTAATATAATCGTTTTATGGCAGCTTCGCATTGATTTCATAAAACCTAAGGAAGTTAACTTAACATTGTAACAAAATAGGTAAGGTAAAGTCTAATTGTGTATTTAATATTCAGAAAAGTCTGTTATAACGTTATAAAAAAAATGTTTAAATTTGAATGTGCTATTCAACATACTATCATCAATTTACTTTATACTTTTCACTACAAACACAATCGTTCTCATATTTTAGTTAAACTTACATTACTTGCAGATAATATGGCCTAGTAATAATTATTATTATGTAACAGATAAGTGTTGGTACAATTTGTTTTAACTAAGTGATGAAAGTAATATGTGCGGAAACACAGGCCAATCACTTTAATAAGGTTGTGCTAAATCGGTTGTGTCGGAAACATTTCCTTCGGCTTTTGCGTAAATGGAAGTAAAAGTCCGCTATTTTCGTATATTATTTAATACAAATCAATAAAAATAAACTTGATAGCGCTCTTTGCAACCACTTTACGCGTGAGTGCTTCGTGATTTGTAGCATCTCAGCTTTTGTGTTTCACTTTCTGTTCGAAAGTTTTTATTTCCTTTTTGTTTCAAAAGATTTAGAGCGAATAGTACATTTATAGAAACTAATTATTAGTGAACAAGTGAAGAATCAAATAGTTTTTTTTTCTTAAATATAATAAACTGACAAATAAAATATGATGAAAAACATTTAAAAATTGATTTTTGTTCAGCTTCTAGCTTTTTTCTATTTCTATTTAATACTTTTATTCGTATTGTGTACATTCTTCCTAATGTTGTGCTACAATGTGTACGAAAATAAAAACTATTATAAAATCTAAATAATGTTATGTTTCTAACAATGATCTTATTAAATAAACTAATTTTGTTCTTGTTAGTGTATATCGTAGATTAAAAAGATAAAGAAGGTTGTTTAACACTATCTACTGTATGTAATACAACTCATTCGTCGAGTATAAGTTATTAAAATTGTTACAGTATTGCTTCACTGTTTACTGCTACATTTCCTTTATATAATTGAAAATGCATCCGCCATGTTTATTTTCTCTCGTAAAACCACTTACAATAACACAGACTATAAATATCTGGAGATATTGACTAGCTCTTGCTTTATCCCCTAATTAACTTTGAATAAATAACGAAAAGAAATTTCATAACAACTGAAGAGACGTGCTTAAAATCAACCAACTTTTTTTGTAAATATAAATTATAGAATGATGATTGGCGCGTAATTAATGTTTCACCATCTTTTTACGTTAAAATTACTCTTTTTATTAAGAAATACTATATTAAAAATATTTTTGTTTTGTAGTTATTATTGTGTGGAAAATATCCTTTTGCTGTCAAAGCCTAGTAAAAGAAAAGAAATCAAAGTTATGAAAGTTATTATATTTTTAGATGTCTACACTATTAAATAGGTCCACTATTAGAATAAAAGAAATACACAAACTCATGTACAAAAAAGTAGTTTCAACGTAAAAGCTTTCAATAAGATTTCTAATGGAAGATCATTTAAAATTATTCATAACTATTACATTATATAACTAACATAAAGAGTCTTATTCAACCAGTGGAAAAACTACCGGAAGTAATTTCACAGTATAGGCAAATTTTTTTTATTCAATGATCAGAGATGATTGCATTAATAAACACCTAATAAAATAGCTTAAAGATGATATAAAATGTTGAATAGAGATATAGAAACGAGTCGTAAATGCAGTACGTATGGAGGTCGACCGTCCTGATTAGGTTATTTTCAATAAAACTGGCGATGATACAGTTAAAAGTGGCTACTGCGTTATTAAACAAGTTTATAATACCATCGAAGCGTGCCGATCAGAGAGGCCTCGTTACTTCGAACATCTTATGATCGGCTTTTATCTTACTTATCAGAAATACCAACAATTTATTACGCGTTTAGGGCATAAATAACGTGTATTACGTTACTTTACCGATATAATGATCACCGTCAGGAACAAAGGAATTCATTTTACTTAAGTTTCATGATAAGTAACTATCGATTACATTAACTAAATGTTATTTGTTATACGTATGAAATGTAATATGTTTATTGATATTATCTGTTTTCTGGGACTGTTTAGATGGGCGGCATTAAGTTGCTAATTAAAAAACTAGAAATATTTACAATAAAATCGTATTACCTAATAAAAGATGGTGTTGTGAATCACTCTTTCGTACATAGACTAAAATATATTAGTATATCAAATCCTAATAACAAACAGAACTTAATAGTAATATAAGCAGTTGAAATTGCAACAGTACTACGGTATGCGCTAATAGCATGATGAAAGTACACATATAAGATATGCGGTTTGTCCGAGATCAAGGGTGGTGTCCAACTGCTACTCAACGAACTCACTACATTTTCACTTAATGAAGAAATATGTGTAAAAGTTTGAATTTAACTTAACTAATTCAAAAGAAACTTGCTAAAAATAGTTTTTATCTTAGAAAAGTTTTTCTATCTAATGTATTAAGTATTGATAGAAACAAAGAAAATGCTGAAGGAAGAGCGTATAGCCTTAGTAGGGGCCGTAGCAAAACCGCGCGGTATTCAATTGTAGGAAACCGCAAATACCGTAGATCCGTTGCTTTCGCGATATATCGACATCGCTCCGCAATGCTGCGAAAGTGGGCTAGTGATTCACAACGTTGTCTGATAAGACTTAGGCTCGTGCCAGCTCCAAGCCCTTTACGTCCTTATCACACTGCTGATAAAAGTGAAACTCATCTGGAGCTTTCTTTATGAGTTGGAGTATAGACTTACCACATGTACAATTAAGATAAGAACTTTCAATAAGTTAAGATATGGATATATCCAATGTGAAGTACATGAATAGACGCCATTTTTATTTACGATGTAGATCATAGGTTAATATTTAACTTTAAATATATTTTCTATTCAGTGCATTAGTATTTCGTTTATCGTAATAGACAGACTTCTAGAAACTATATAGTAATTTTATTTATAATAAAATACTGTTCATAAATAATTGTGCTTATTGGAATTTATGACGAGGTCATAAATGATTTTTTGTATACGATTGATTTTAATAACGAAACTCAAACTTTATTATAAAATAAAAAAATATTTTACGTCAAATAAAGTTAATTTTAATTTTGGATACTTACCATTCCTATATTCTTTTTAGATTTGTCATATAGGAGTACCAGTTTGTGAGACTTGTAATGTTTGCATGTTTATAAAGTGTGTATTTTAGTGCGTAATTAGTTCAAAATGTTACATAAAAAAAAAGTGCTGGCCACTCAGAACGATCTTCGGCCATCCTTTTAAAGAGTGCCGTGCCAGCTATCCCGCGTTTATCGTCGAGCCTTAGACTAGGTGGAGCAACGTAAAAATGTGTGTATCAAATTATAGTAAAAAAAATCTGCTTAATGTAATAGATTACATCTAGTATATGTTCTTATTTCCTTTTTTTTAAACATAGAATATTTCATTTATTATTTTAGACGAGAGGCTAAGTTCTTGAGGTTTTTGTACAAATACATTCTCTTTCGGAAAGTGTATAGCGCTTCGTCGTATGCATTCAGCGTTTGACAGTGAAATTGTTGAAAGTTTCACTTCAAGCGGTTGGAGCAATAAAATGCTCTAATGTAAACGAACTGTAATTTATGTTCTATTAACGCTAGTATCTGCGCTACCGTTTTCAATTCTTTACGAATTGTTATACGTAAAACAAACATTAAAAGTATGATATTATAAATAAATAGTTATTTAAAGAGTTTTCTCGAGCAGTATTTATAGATTAATGTAATTATAACATATTTCTCAAAATAACAGTGCAAATATGCCCGGTTAACCATTATTCTAAATAGATTCTGTAATTTACGTTCACGGAAAGAATAAGTTTTAAGATGATTATCCATATTGGAGCGGCATTTTTTCCTCACCTTGATAAAAATAAAAAAAAACGTAGTGTTTTCTAATGAGGTAGAATATCAAGTAAAATGATGAAAAATTTACGATCGCGTATTATTGGTTTAAAGGAAAATTATTAATTGTGGACGGTTTTAATTATGTACTTTTACTTACTAGCAACTAGTTTATTTTCAGATGCCGATTTTCCTCAGTGATAAGATATAAAATTGTAAGGTGTATTATATTTAATCATTTCTTATATTGTAGATTAATTTTACCAAATATTTTTCGAAAATAATTGATTGAACACAAGAAATATTTTTCTTTAAAGATTTCTTAAGAAAATTTGTTTTTATTAGTTTTTTTATTCTTTAAGTCAACAGTACATTCGACATGGCAATCAGTAAATATGAACCTAAAGACATTAAAAAATAATAGCATAATGAATATAATAATGAGATAAGCTTATTTTTTAGAAACCAATTAAAGACCATTTTCGAATATTTATTGTTCTTGGGGATTGCAATATTGAAATTGCAGCGATGCTTAAAAAACGGTTCATAAAAATTTTAGGACACAATAAAACTCAATTCATACGTATGCGAAAAACTACAATATTGTGAATTACGCGCATAAACTGATGTTGTACGATTAATAAAAGGGGCGAGTTGTTAGCGTAAATAACGTAAGTTAATTGCTGGAGTTAAATAAGAAGAAAATTATGGGCACTAATATGTGTTTATTACAACAGAATATTATTATTTAAAAATTTTAAAACACTGTTTTATTACCATATAAACGTTTACATTTTTAACGATAATTTTCAATGCTGTAAAAACTTTATAAAGTAGGTATCTCTTCGTACATACCAAAATGTAAGCACACCCGAGATACAAATCGCGTGACTGAAGTTGATTACGTGACGCGTGTTAAAAGATATTATTTCGACATTAATGTGATGAGGTTTTAGTAAATTGTTCAATTTTATAAACTCATTCATATCTCCATTAGCTATCTATAAAAAGATCTTGATTTTTATATACTATAGTGTCATTATTAAACAGTGTTTTGACAAGTCTTTAACAAGACCTACCAGTAAATGTAAGAAGGTCTTTAAAGCCCAATAACATTTCTAACATTAATATTAAGAATGTTTTAAAATAATAATGTTTCATTTAATAACTTAAAAGTTATTCAAGCGCTTTAAAATCTAACTCTTTGTACTTGATAAATAATTAATGTATAGTAGAGAGACTTGATCCAAAAAAAATATATTCGTACAAGCCTTAAAATGTTTGAAGCATTGACTTAACTTTCAGATGTGTCTCGTTAATTTTTTTCCCGTATTCTTATTTATCTACCCGATTGCGTTTATGTCTCTTCGAAACTGCAAATAAGATGTATAATAGGCATTTATACCTAATTAGTGCTTAAAATAATGTAGGAATGTCGTCTCTTCGTTTAATTTAGCACCGGTCACTTCCCAGAAACATAGTGATGTTTCGAAGAAGTAAAACGGTGTCATTTAATTTGGACAAGATTTCCTTAAAAGCGTTCGACATTCTCCTGTTTTGGAAAACTTCATACAACTCGATGTGTACAGGTATAAAATGGTGCTTGATAAATTATTCCCATTTGCATGGATTTAAAGTGGAAAATCGCTAGTGTGGCCTAGGAAATTTCACTGCAACGGTCATTTGCGACGCGATAAATCGAAGCATGTAATGCGCGCGTAGTTTCAATTTCTTTCGACGTCTATAAAGTATAGGAACTAAATGAATCGAAAGCAGTAATGGTTGATTATAATTTTATTTAATCAGATTAATTTCTACGCAAACATTTGTATAAGTTTGTATTGAATGATGTTTATTTACCTTAAAGTTATCTACTTAATTTATCTTTTCATTTTAATAATAAAGTTTATGGTATTATAATGCAAAGTAAGGTGTATGGAATCGTGCACTGCATCTATTTTTTGATACGGCGGCGGCATGCAGTAGGTTACGTTAAAACAAGATACCTTTACCTGTAGTAGCCGACTAATCGCAGCCCTGGGGTCAAACCGTGTAGGAGCCCGTCGTCCCACCACGTTTATTATAATAAGCCTTGGTAACCATTATAAGATTTACCCACCGTCCTTTATACCTCACCTTAGTACATATAAAGTTAAAGAATTATTTTCCTATTAATTTTATGCTTTACTTGAACATCGTAGACGTTCCTTTTTTGTCAAGATATTAATGAAGTTCTCTGAAAGTAAATGTCTATTAAGACCATGATTAGATAGATAGATCAAATATTTTGGCTACATCTCAGTACTTTTTATTTTGAATACATAATAACATACATATTTATTAAATGTTCAAAAGAAAAGGGATTTTTTTGAAAATCTAATATATACTATTCAAAACAAAATAAAGGCCACTAAGATTTTTTGCTGTACCATGAAAACAATAAAGACATTATATTGTTTAAGTTATGTAACTACAAAATAATGTTATTGGTTATAATATAGGTTAACAATTGTTTAAAATAATAATCATATATTGTTTTTTTAAGTTCATAATGAAATTGGCCATTTTGAATGAAAAACATGAACAAAAGAAATCCGGAAAAGGCAAAATACTGTTCTTGTCACTTTTGTTTCTTCTTTTTAGTAACGAATATGTCCTCCTACCTTATCAATACACTCCTGAAGCCTCGTATGCATACTCTGGATCAAATTTCTCACGTTTTCATGAAACTCCTCCCAGGCACATTTTAAAGCGTCAATCAGCTGCTGTTGGTTGTAGATCCCCCGCTCATTCTTTCGAATTCTTCGTTTGAATTGGTACCAGTATTGCTAGTTTGGATTTATGTCCGGACTGTTAGCTGGCCATGGTAATACCTCAATATGAAACCCTTCTAGAACATTTTAGGTCGATCGAGCTATGTATGCACGGGCATTGTCTTGCATCGGAACGAATCCAGGCCCCACTCGCTGTGCAAATGGGATCACTTGAGGCCTGATGACGTCCTCGATGTGAAGTTCTGCACCTACGGTACCCGCATTTAAAATGGTGAGCTTGATTTTACCGTTAAACTAATCCCACCCCAAACCAATAATTACGGTGGGACCTCTGAAACGGTCAACTTTGTGGATGCAGGATTCCGAAAATCGCTCGCCGCGTTGTTTCCACACCGTAATACACCGATCATCATTATAAAATTTTACTTTGCACTCGTCTGTAAAAAGCACATTGCTCCACTGATTAATCCCCTAGTTCAAATACTGACGCGAGAATCTTAAACGGTTTGCACGTTGAACCCTGGTCAGAGGAATTCGAACATTTCGTCGTCTTGACTTGATTTGCTGGTCTTCGTGCTATCAATTACGTATAGTTTGATCACTGACACGTGTACCCGTTGTCAGCCGTAGGTGGTGTTGCAGCTTACGGGCCGTTACTGTACGATAACGACGAACACTTAGTTGGATATATCAATCCTCGTGCGCCGTTGTTAACCAAACTCTACCTGAACCGGGTCTTTTGGCAGCACTGCCAGTTTCTTGGAAGCGATTTTATACATTTTGGACAGCTTTTCGAGAAAATCCCAAGTAACACCGTGATCGTCCTTCTCGAATCATAGTTATGGCTCTAGTTGCTGTAATTGTATCCATGTGCCTTCGTACTGTTGGTATGATTAAGGTGAGATGATAAATGAATCAATTGAAATTGAAAAAGTAAAACTTTTTATCCTAAACAACCGAAACAAGTTAAAAAGACAATCGAAGAACAACATAAGAATAACATCCAATAATTTTTTTTCTTATAATAATGACCAATACTTTTCAAATTACGAATACGAACACCGGCATAAAAGAGATCAAACACCAAACCGTTTGTAATATCAATATAATGCTACTTATCACTTACTTTCAGTTTACTAAAGTGCACTTAAATATAAATAAACTAGTGGCCTCTATTTTGTTTTGAGAAGAATATAATATACAGAGGAATTTTTCTACTGATTAAATTAAATTATCTTCCTTGTAATCCAAAACTGTTTACTATGTACTTGTATTCTACATTCAAACTATTATATTCGTCTTAATAAAAGTTAGTGTCTTGAGCAAATGTTATGCCAGGTGCGCAAGATACATCTGTTGTGTATGAACTTACCTATTAGCGCTTGGACGTGGTTAATGGGTATAATCTCATTTGCGGTAGACAGTTTGGCGGCGGTTTTCGTACTCTGCAACAAAAGAGTGACGCATTACGAACAGGTCTCCGTAACATTTAATGCACTCCGATAAAAGTCGCAAATGGCGGCTGACTTCTCAAAATTTCCGTATGAATGGACTTGTTTGGACTTGTAACGACAGTGATTGACGAAATCCATAATAACAGTTGTTAACAAATAATAAGTTGACGTTGCGAGATGTTAATTTCATCGCCAACTGGGCTTGCATAATCTGTTGCTCCAGAGGTCCCCAAATGTTTTTATGCTTCAATAGTTGCGGCATTATACCAGGTAGGCAATTATTCTATAATAATATTGCGAAATACTCCTAAATTAGTCGCATCGTGACAGTACTGCAGATCCGATTCAAGAGATCGTCTATTGAAATTAATTGCGTGATCTTTGAACTGTTGCCAAATGTTACGGATTTATTGTCATTAAACGAAATTAATATTTGCTTTGAAATTAATTTGTTAAATAATTGCTACAAGCTCAGTTGATGTTGCGTGGTGTTGTCGTTCAATGAAAAAAAAAGAAAACTGGGAATTTTATTTATTTATTGGTAAGTTTCAGTAATTATTATATATATATAATATGTATTATAT
>DWQX01003803.1:0-16627 GCA_018245475.1 Pharmacophagus antenor
ATATATATATACATATTTATTTATTTATTTATAACAGTCAACTACCAGTAGCTATCGCTTTTATGTTGTGCCCTTTAGATGACAGTGAATTACTAATGCCCAAATATCTCTTTTTTAAAATATGATCCAATAGCACGTATAGTGTAGTTTGTCTATTTACATATCAGAATCTAGTGCAATAAGAAAAGTAAAATACCGATATATTTATATTTCCTTAATAATTCTGTCAAGAATAGCTGTGTGATTTAGATAAAAAATCATATATTGAGAATGTTTTGTAAATAAATCATTTACCGTAAAGTGTTCAAGGTTAGTGTGGTGTGGTGTGGTAAGCTGTGTGCCTGAAAATAACTGTGGATGGTTAAATATTATTTTTACTAGTACTTGTTTAAAGCGAACTATAATAAACTTATTCCCAGCATTAATGTTTTATGCCCGGTTCGAACATATCTAAATGGTCAACTGAGGGTCAATTACTAGTCTTTTTCATTTTCATGGGTGGTCAACTACTGAATAATTTTTCAAATTTATAATATAATTCTTAATTTGTTTATAACTAAACCTTTTAAAAAAAGTCTCAGCACATAATCTAAGTGTTCAAGGAACATCTCTAAGCATCGATTGTCGTTATTTATTAATAGAGTGCTGCTGCTGCTGCTGCTGCTGGATTCGGTGAAGTAAATGCTGTTAGTCATAGTGACTATTACAGCTTTATCGAAGCTGGCTCGCGAATCCGGTGATACGCGAGCTTATTAATAGAGTATGGGGTTAACACTGTTTGAGTACAAAATTTCCCCTAGGTGTCTACCTACAACTGTTACTTGCCTTTAATTTTTAACAATTGTTGTAATGTTAAACCCTCAACAAACTCACGAAACGCGATTGTTAAATCATCAAAAACAATACAACTTTTATATTTCGACTGAATTTAAAAGTAAAACAGTGACATATACGCAGGCTATAACGCTATAATCAACTGTTTATGATGTATTATTGAAAATTCAAATCTTCATATTATTAAAAATGATTTTCACGGACAAGCGAGCAGATTAATTTTAATGGTTAACGAGAAATTCAGTAATTTTGAATTATACTACAATTTTGTAAATATATAATAGTCATTTAACTTCTATTCCAGTTGCTGTATAGATCGTGATCTGTGCGCTTGCATATTTCGTTGCGCAGAACAGCGTTTATACGTTTGTTTTACGTTTTAACTACTTTTGTTATTTTATTAATACGAAATTATATTAATGGTGATGAAGATATGGATGAAGATGTAAATGATTCGGAGTGGTTAAGGATGCAAAAAAAGACCATGGAAGAAGAAAATTCAATGGAAACGGAGCATTGCGAAGAGAATTTAAAGAGTGCAGAAAAAAGGAAACTTACAGAAAATTAAGTAAGAAGTGAAGATGTCCTTATAACTGCCAATAAAAGGTGGTCTAAACGGATAAGTGGAAAGCGAGTGGTGACTACGACAGGAAGTAATAATACGATTCCTTGTACACATGATGAACCAGAACAACACAAAGTCTGTGTTACATCCTTATAAAAATTACCTACACGAATGGCGTTGGCAAGATTGCTTAGATCCGAAATTATTACGAATATCACTACGATTAAATATAAAAGTTAATATAAAGTACTTATGCGCTTTATAAATAAACAGGATAATACAATACTACTAAAATGTCAAAAACTTAAATATGGGTTTTAGATATCAATTAAATATGAACTATCCTTGTGCTATGGCGTTGTTAGAGGAGTGGATCTCGATTTATTAGAAGATATAAATTTTAAAATCTAGTGTCGCGGTAGTAGCAGTTAGGAGATTAAAATGGCTTAATTCAGATAGTAAATGGAGGGTGAGTCAGTGCGCATTAGTTTTAGAAGCAGCACTTTGCCTTTATATATATATGCATATGACTGTCGATTTAAATCCTTACGTATTTCCTGTTTCTCAATGTTCTGGGTGCTGGAAGTTTGGCCACAATTTTAAATACTGTCCCATCTAAATAGTACTATGCCCAAAGTGCGGAGATAAACATGAAATCTGTACATCTAATGATTTCAGATGCTTGAATTGTAAAGGAAACCACTTTGTGTTAAATAAAAAATGTTCCTTTTACTTAAAAGGAAAGAAAATAAATCATGAGTGAAAAACAAGTAACTTACAGAAAAGCTCTTCAGATGATGTTAGAACATAAAGAAAAGGACTACTCCATATTCGATAATACCAATACAACCGGTAATAAAACATATAGTAGTGTAGCAAAAACACCTCAAGCTATTTCAGGACAAAACAATGAAATATTAAAAGGTAATAACAGTACTCACTTTATAAATCCTAAAGTAACAAAATAAAGAACAAATACAAATAAATACGGATAAAAAATGTATATCACAAAGAAAAAGATACAATACTTCAATCAAGAATGCAGAACAGGAAGAAATGATGGAAATTTAAGAGGAAGAAGGAAATGAGAGCAGGAGTGAAGACAAGTTTGATAGAATTAAAAAGTTATTAATTATGTAAAATTATTATTATATCAAACAGTAACTTCGAAGTTAAACGTTTAGTAGTTATAAAAATAATTTGTAGCGAGGTTAACAATAATATGATGGATGTTTTACTTAATGGATCAATTGTAGCAAATTTATGTAATATTTAAAATGGATAGTGTTAAGAATCATATTACATTGAACATATTACAGTGGAATGCACAAAGCCTTTTTCCAAAATTAATTTCTTTTGCAGATTTAGTAATCCGAGAAAAAATCCATACAGCAGTTATTTGTGAAACATGGTTACATAGTGGTTCAAACGTGCATATTAACGGATATAATTTCTATAGAAATGATAGAGTAGATTCATATGGCGGAGTTGCAATAGGCGTCCATCAATCAATCAAATCACATTTAATTACAATTCCGAATATAAGTGCAGGCATAGAAATTGTTAGTGTTATTTAATTGTAATTACGTAGAAAACATAGTGTCTCTATATTGTTCATCCAGTGTACATACTGTTTCCTCTGATGGGAACACATTTTCACCACTTTTAAAAAGAAAACAATTATAGCAGGAGACTAACGGGCATCATACTAATTGGTCGGTCAAACCTGATAGTCGTGGTTATCAGATAATGGATGCTTCTATCGTAAACGATTTTATTTCTCTTAACAGTGATAATGCTACACGGGTTAAGCTAATAAATGGTAATTTCCAACAAACTTCCTCTGATATTTCTTTTGATTCTGGGGATATAGCAATTAAATTCGATTGGCTTATATGCATTGAAAATTTGGGCAGTGACCACTTAATATTGAAAATATCGGCCAGTATTCCCAATAACTTCATTACAATAAAGCGATGTAATTATAAAAACGCCTAATGAAATGACTATCGTTAAACCTTGTACAAAGATTTTCATCAAATTAATATGAAGTTAGATAATATTCACAGTAATTATGATTTTTTTTCCTTGACCGTGTTAATAAAGCGGCCAACATACATGTTCCTTTTTTAAAAAGTAAATGCTCACCCGGAGACGAAGTTTAAACCGAAAGAATATTGGACTCCGGAATTATCGAAAGTAGTCACACAACGTAAATTTACAATATCACATTTTAGACGAAACCCACTCCAGAAAATTTAACGAAACTAAAGAAAAAACAAAGGAATGTCATAAGTTGATTAAAAAGGCAAAATTTCTGTAATTATATTAATGTAGAGTTGTCGACGGCGGACATGTGGCAGCGGTTAAAATGGATTAAAGGATATAAATAAACAAGAACGTTTCCACCACTAGAAAAACAAAAGAAAATATTTCAGATCTTGACCCCAGATTATGCAATAAATTCAATACCTTTATTCAAATCTAGTAATTCAACTCTAGATTCTGATTTTACAATACAAGAACTTACAAACGTTCTTAAAAAAGAAAGATTCATCGCCAGGTGAAGATAATATTTCTTATTCAATGATTTATTATTTACACGTAGTCATTAAACATTTTTTGCTTTATTTATATAATAGAATTTTTAAATTTGGAATTATGCCTTGCCAATGGGGAGACATTCAAATTCTATGCATTCCAAAACGTCGCAGAATATTGAAGAATAAAAATTGAAGCCCATACCGTTATAATATTGCGTGTGCAAAGTTTTTAATTGAATGCTAATGAAACGATAAGAATGGCACGCCTAAAAAGAAAATCTTATGTATTGTATGGATTTAGAAAATGCCATTCGTCCTTAGACTCCATAAGGCGGTTAGTCTCTTTCATTCAAATAGGGTTCACAAACAATATACCTACACTAGCCTGTTTCCTAGACATTGATAACGCGTACAATAATGTAGCAATTGACGTAGAAGTCAATATTTTAGATTCTCTTCATATCGGTTCTAAAACATATATGTACCTTTGGAACTTTCTTAATGAAAGATGGGTCAATATTAAAACAACATAATTTCGGCAATCAAATTGTAAGAAAAACTAAAAGAAGTTTAGCTCAAGGGGAACCTCTTTCTCCGTTGCTGTTTAATTTATTAACAAATAAAATATGTAAAAAAAATTCAAAACGTTATGGTTTCTCAATAAGCAAATGACTTTATCCAATACACTAGTAACCGAGATATGAAGATGTGTGAATATCATATACAAAATGCTTTAAACACTTTTGTTTCTTTATTGGAGGAGATTGGATTGAATATATCAGCAAATAAATACCAGTACTGTCTATTCAGCAAAGGGAGAAAAAAAAATTTATTTACGTTAAACATAAACAATCAACATTTAACTTATAAAAAATCCGTGAAGTATTTAGGAATTTGGACAGATACAAGTTTAACCTGGGGAAGAGATATCAGATAAACTATTGAAAGTTGTTCGAGATTATTAAATATACTAAAGATGTTAACAGGCACTAATTGGAGATTACATGAAAGACATTTACGAAAGCTTTACATTGCTTTAGGAAGTTTTATATATCACAGCAGTAGCAAAACAAATATTTCAAAACTAGATAAGATTCAAAACCAAGCTTTGAGAGTGATAGGAGGCTTTATCAAAAGCTCGCCATATCATGTTATGGAAAGCGAACTATCCCTACCACCTTTTTTTTAGGCTATTCCTTGCTTACAAGTATGGGTTGAGGGCAATTTCATGGTCTGACAATATAACTAATCACCAGCTTAAAGAACTAAGCATTCTTTGTAAAACTGATTATGGGCCAATAAAAAAAACACTTTTAGTAAATATTTATAACGATATAAATAACCTTCCTATTAGTTCTTCTAGAACGTTAAAAATGTATGATCTTGAAACTTGGGTTTCTGCTATAGATATTAAATATATTTTTAAGAGATAGTTCACAAAGTCTAAAGGAATCTAAATCAAAATACGAACCTAATTTATTAATAATGAACACTATATCAGAATTAAATGGAATGTACAGCGAGTGGAATAAAATATTTGCCGAGGGTTCTAAGAATGAGTATGGTCTGGGTGCTGGGATTTATGATCAAATTTTCAACAACTGTGATATGTTTACAATGAGTGTTGATATTTCTTATATCATCATCATCATGATATTTTTATTATGGTACTGGGAGCTTATTGCAATTTTTCGAGCATTGAAGTATATCGATAAAATTAAATCTAAAAACGGCGTTATATTTTGCGAGAGCAAAAGCGCTCTTTAACATTTGGCTCGATGCACCTCCGAAGGAATAGGTAGCTCGATGGCTTATGAGATTTTAAATATGATTCATAACTTTACTCGCAATATAATACGCATTACATTGCAATGGGTTCCAGCACATATAGGTCTCAAGGGTTGAAAATGAAAAGGATGACCAATTAGCAAAATTAGCTGCGAAAAATGGAACACCTTTTACCTTTGTACCAGATTATTTTGAATATTATCCAAAACACAAAAATATCTGCTACAATAATTGGAAGAAATATTTTTGGAACATAAACCAAGACAAGGGCATCTAGTATAGGACTATACAAAGTGAGTTGTGCCGGGTACTCTGGTATGTAAATTGTGATTTTAGTAGACGTGTTCTTAAAGTAGCATTTAAACTTCGTTCTGGTCACATACCATTAGCAATGTTTGCATTTCTTATGAAAATATTGATTCCCCAAAATGTAACAGCTGTAATCAAGTTGATGATGTTCAACATTTACTGATGGAATGTGAACAGAATAGGTCAAAAAGGAATACATTTTTAAGTAAACAGAATCACATGAATTTAATTGGATGTGGGACTGATACAATCCATACTGGCACACCCAACTTCGAAAATTGCCAGAGATCTAATATCTCTGGCAGAATAGGTTTGATTTAGTTTTCTCACCAGAAGATTTTTTAATTTACTTCATTAATTTTGCTATACCATTTTATATTTAGCTATAAGTTGTTGTAATGGAAAAAGATAAGATGGGATTGATATGTCCATTGTGACCCAAATAAAAAAAAAACTTCTAGTGACTGCAACGGTGCCCTCTTATTTAATTTTTTAACAAAAACCAATAAAACCAATGAAATGATAAAAAGTCATTAAAAAAATTTAAAAATTAGCCCGCTTTATAACAATAGTGCATAATGTGTAAGAACATGGTAATCGTTAAACATAACAGTTCATTAGCTCTTCAAAATAATTTGAAAATTTTACGACATTAGTTTGAAATTTTAATAATATGATCCATACATAAATAAATATAAATTTTACATATTAATCTTTAGCCTTGGTTTCCACGTCGCTGACGATCGAAAAGATATTCTCAGCGGTACATCGCTTGTGGACATCAACATAGTTTCTGCACGTAACACCGCATTCCTGTGTATGTAGCAAAACAGATTATTCACTAAAAATAGTGAGCGTATGTTGAACAATAATTTTAGGGTGCAAGTGGAACCAAAACTTTCATTTAATAGCAAAGCCAGCAAACAAACGATTGAGTTCGAACGAAGAATTTAGATGGTTATTATTATACATATTTAACTAGCATTGTTGCAAAGAAAAGGCAAACTATAGAATAACAAATTTTTAATTTAATTATAACTGCAGCCTCACAAGCTCTGCTGAAAATTTTTTTTATATACGGTTCAAAATATTACATATATACTTCATTCCAATTATTTACCGGGCCAAAGAATGTCTGCATCCAGCTCTGATTCATGACAAATAAATTTTTATCTGCTATACAATTTTTAACAATCAGCTTAGTGCTAGTCTGTAAGAAAAATAAAGACATTATATTGTATCAGAAAATATTGGCGGTAATTATGAAACAGTTGAAAAACTTTTTTAATCATAGCCTACCAATTAATTTACGACAATGGCAATTATGTCATTCATTATATATATAATATTGAACGAAAATTGATATTGAAATTGAAAATTAATATTGAAAGAGATTAAGAAAAGTTACATACTTTAATTATTCTAGGTATGAATTCCACAAACATCAGTTCATTTAATTATTATAACTAACATAATTGTGTTAAAAAACTAAAAAAATTCGTTACTATTATAACGCTTTTAACACGTTAATATAACAAAAATTCAATATAAATTGTGGCAACTAAATTTACTCTTAACGCTTCATAAAAAATAACGGTAATCAAATATTCCGAATATACAGAATAAATGCACTGTAATTTGTATTTAGATTATAATATTAATGAGAATTTATGATTGTTTGTCCAGCAGATGACCGATACAAACTAGTAATGTTAACAATTAACAAAATATTTTAGTCTAGAAACAGCCGACGTTATAGATAACCTTAACTGGGCTGCCCAGACCCTCGAGACGGTCACAGGGCTTTAAGGGCACTGTGGTCCATCGGCAACAGGAGTCTAGAGTTGAACTAAGTTGAATGGGCATGCGATCGGCGGGGGAAGGAGTTCCTACTGGCGTATAGCGAACGTATAAAGGTGGTGCCTGAAATAAAATCCTAATGTAAACTTAACAACAAACTATAAAGAGTGTAAAGAGTGAACTTGAATAATATTTTTTTAATAATTATAAACAACGAGAGCACTGTTAAGTACAAGTTAAGTATAAGTTAAGGCTACTTTTATTATAAAAGTAAAACAAAATATTAACGCCATTGGTTTAAAAATACAAAAATCTATCTCTTACTTCTTGCTAGTCATGGAACTACAAGCACAAATAAAATCGTAAACATCAGTACCAAAATATACCATTTTTATGAAAGTATAGTCAGCAGCGTTGTAGGCAAATCTAATATTGATTCGATTAGTTTTGTTGTAGCTGTAAAGACTATACTAACTACTCATTGCACCTTGTGACTTATAATTCCAAAGTCAATGTGGTTGCTACCTTCGGAGAAAAGCTAGCATATTTGGCGGGTCATGACTCTTGCCACCTGATTACCGTTGTACCTATCTCTCCGGAATTCAGTATAAGATTATAAATGACATTTCCAAATTGCCAAAAACATGTAACAATAATAAATAATACCTGAGGATCACCGTAATTTTCAGCTTTTAGTAAAAACTCATCGCCGTAGTTCATTTTTTCACCTCGCAAATTTTCACCTTTTGTACTAGAAATAATTAAACCATAGTAATTTTGGGTATAATAAGTGTAAAAAAATTTAAGATTATTCTAGATCAAGCAATCGAAAAATACTAAATATTGTGAATGATTTCGTTGACATTTAACATTATAACCGCCAATACCCTGATTCGAAGACTTCCCACAATAAGATGACATGTCATAGTGCGCTCTGTTTCACAAGCTATGAGTCACATCCGATAGGCAGGTGGGGACGACACGCGCACGTACTCTTCGATCATTTGCTCATTATGATGGTGAGCCAAGCAGCTCTGAATCTATACATTTTATTTTAGTTTATAGTATATGATCGATTAATCGGACAGAAGGGACAACAATAAAACGCATTCGACCACCCATAATAAGTCCAATTAACTTGACTACACTTGTTGTTGATGCCCTACCTCACTTAGCTCTGACCACCAGTTTCATAACAAAAGTTCCTCATAGGAAACAAAAAGTGGTGCCTGAAACTTAATCGAAGAGCACTCGATCTCCCTATGTAAAAAAAATCTTTCGACAATTCCTAGCATAGACACGATGATTACCATGTTGCCATATAAAGAAAATAATCGCTGCAAGTACTCCTGGGATCGATCCAGGTAAATTCTTACTAGGTATTCTTCAAATAATATATTTCATACAACATTTGAACACTTCTCAAATCAGTCGTTTTGAACTTTTAGTAATAGACGCTTGTACAACTTAATTCCTCACATACTATAAACTAAAATAAAATGTATAGATTCAGTGTTGCTAGTCTTCATCTACATAATGAGCCAATGATAGAAGAGTGCGCGCGCGGCTCGCCCCCATCTGCATGTCAGATATGACGTATAGCGTGTGAAAGAGATAGCAATATGAGAAAAAGAGAAGAGAAACGGAAGGACATTTCATTACGTAGGCTTCGAATAAGTAAGTGGTTTAACACGTGTTTTATTGGTAGATAAAATACGTAAATTACACGCATAAAAGTATTATGAGAAAAAATGATTTAATTCATTAGGTTAAATTGCATCTCAATATTATTTTATTTTAATAATAATAATTTTAATATACTTTATTTTATGCCAAAAAAAAGTTACAAAACGATTAAAAATAAATGGTTATATAAGTGTACAATGGGCAGTCTTATCGCTATGAAATCAATCTCTTCCTAACAGCCCACTAAAAAGAATAATAAAAACAGAAAAAGAAATAGTGATGCACTTCGTTATTGCAAAACATAATACAAAGAATCTAATTATGCATGGGTAAAGACTAAATAAATAGAATGTGTATATCACTATTCTTAAAACTTCATCCTTTAGCAATAGTGTTGAGCAAGTAATCTTTTAAGAAATAATAGAAATTTTGCACGACGAATATGGACAGGTTAAAGTTCCATAGACGAACCGTAGAAACAGTAAGAGTTTTGGAAGAAAGAAGAAGAATGTAAAGGTACACAAAGAGAAAAATTTAATGAAGAGCAAAGGGTACAATCGTGTTAAATATCCCGAAATGTCCCTTTATAATAAAAGAAACCCAAATGTTATTCCACATAGTATGGAATAACATATAGGGTTCTTTTTATCCCAGAAAAATTAAGCGTTCCTGCATAATAGTGAGTTAAATGATTTTATCATACTAAACTTGATAATGCAAAAAGAACCGCTGAAACACTAAATGATATCTGATTTGGAAGATTTAAGTCGGCCTTAAATGGCAAAATTATTATTAAATATCGAAGAATCCACAGGAAAAATCATAGAAAATTTATTGAAGCAATGTAAAAATTATTGCTTCTTTAAGAAAATTAGATTAAAAATGATATCAATTGTCAAATATATCAATATGTTTTGCCTGTTATCCAAGGTTTTTGTGATTTATTTAAAAAAAACATCTTTAGATTACTCATCAATTTGTTTGTTTTGTGTAAGTGTTAGTAATACATTTTATTGCACGAATATTTTTTTTAATGCTTCTACCTAAAACATCCACTTCGAAACATTACAAATCAAAGCACTAAACAAGAACAAAATATCGCACAAGAAGAGCGCTGCGTTAGTACGGCTCGACTTTGTACTTCTTAAACATAGAACAAAGAGAGGCAACCCGTGAGAAATAATAGTTCAGCTTATTGCACAAATCAACAACATGATAATCTTAAACGCCTAAGAATAAATGCTTCAAATCTAGATTTGAAGCAAGTAGCTTTTCAATACAACTCGCATCCTTTCGTTTGTATTTGTTCATATTGCAAACACTATGACTCAGTGAAGTTTTAAGTGAAATTGTCATTATTGACTCTGCCATCTGTCATTACAATTCTCTCTGGGTTATTTTCTAGCGAAAGCTCAAAACTTTATTAGCTCGTTCCAAATGATTTAATTTGGGGAAAATATTATCAAAGAACACTGCTTAATTCCGATATTCAAGGTAATTTATATTGAAGGTACTAATGGGATATTCTTAAAAACATACGATTTAAGTTATATAATCAGCTTATGTGTACTTTGTAAGATATCTGTTTTAGTCACTAAAATAAATAAGGCTCGTTTTAAATAAATATGATTACATATATAAGCTATATTGACTACGCTTCCGAATTTACAGATTCAAGATCAGAGTTACGAACTTATTTTATCAAGGCATTCTCTTAAAGGTGCAGAGCATGAATTCCTACAAAAATACTCTAAGGGAAATATGGAGGAACAACTTGATCGGCGTCAAGAGATCAATACACCCATGAAAACTTAGAACCATCTTGATAGAACTTGTTTTTGAGTAACAATATCATAGATTTATTATAATCATTATGTCAGCATGACCTTAATAATACTGTTTAGTTGTAGTTCCCAAAGAAAAAGCACAACTCCCAATTTCTTATGAAATCGTAATAGTTGATTAAGAACTCTTGGTTTGGACGATAATAGAAAAAGAGCTGGCAACTTTAATAATGCATTATATCACTCTTAATTATTTAAATATATTATTTTATTAATTAAATATGCTAGAAGTAACTTCGACGATTTAGTAATAACACGATTCTTTACACCCCCTTCAGAGAACATGAATGTGAGTTTTGCTTCTAAGATACTAATTTTACTGTTTTTATATAGAGAAAATACCAGGAAGATTTTTTCGATGAATTATTATGCACATTATCTAATGAATCGTTAAAATGCCGACAATTATTTATTGCGATTTCGTCAATAGTTCTGCAATATTGCGTTGACATGTATATGAAAAAGGTGTGATCGCTATCATGGCCGGCCGAATCTATTCATTATCTTTCAGTGTAATCCGAAATGGATAAAAATTGTTCAAATGGTGATTCCTGGACAAATATCAAGTGATCAGCATGACATCGCGGCACTGTCTTCAAGCAAATATTTCCGGTGGTTGATGAAATACATTTTTTAAAAGCTATACAGGGGTTTTGGTATCCAGACCGCAAATATCAAGTATGAAATTCAAGTTGGACGATATGTGAACTGTAATGAGGCAATTTGGTGTATATCTTTTCATATGCACTGCATATGGAGAACGGTCAACGAATATATTTCACCATGTCGATTGTCAATATCTAAATTATTTACTTCTGCATCTACAATTCAGACACAGCGCATTGTTTGCTATCATCATTTCGACATGCTTCTCATCGAATCCACGTCATCTGTGAAAACAAACACAGGGACAACATGTCAAAACACATTATACGTCGAATTCATGTCAGTTCAAGAAATCCAATCTTACAGTTAGTATGGAAATAAATAACCAGTGTTTGCTCTGGATCGAAGATATATGTTATCTCATATACAGAAGTCTGTTACATAGCTTAGGAATGCCAACGCTAAATCGTGGGAATAAATGACGTATTTAATCATAAGTTGGAACCTAAACGTCAATATAATTGACAATTAATAAACCAATCAGTTAACGAATGTGCCCATGTTAAACTCTTAAAGAATGTAGTATACATTAAAGAAGGCAAGTGAAATCGAAAATAATAGCTTAGCTCATTTTCCCGAATGCCTCCATCAAAACTGGGAAGGAATGCCTAATGTCATTAAATTTCACCACTGTACGTGCGAGATCGAACGTAGCGTAATAGTTGCTTTGTCCGGAATAGCGGCCATATTAGAAGGATGCCATACAGCTCATTCAGCAATAACTGGCATTAAACCTCTAACTACTGATTAATCGACATGTAATATTGTGAAACACTCCGCAATATGCGAAGTTTTAGTACATCTACAGTTATCATCTGGGACATATGCACAATGTTGCACAAACGCTCATTGGAGACATTGGACCGAATATAACGTGCGAAGTATACGCAATTACTCGAAATGTTTTGTTTGTGAGATGTTTTTACTTTCTATCGATTTCCACGAAACACTGGCAGACATTCCAAAATCAACTGCTGGTAATGAAATTATCGCTCTCCTCTAATCGTCAAATCTGTGGCGCTATATGAAGAAACTTCGACTAGTAGAAAACAAGAGTTGCTTTGTTGAACAATTCATTTACTGAAGATTCTCTTAACAATTGCTGAATATCTCTAATTGCCGTGTTCCTATCGATCATTTTTGAAAGTGTTTAATCAAAAGTTATGATCAATGTTATTCATGCAACAATCCTCAAAGGGAAATTTAAAGGCGAGGAAGTTCTCATATCGAAGATTTGGATTTTCTCAACAGATATGTCCTTTAATATTAAACGAATTCTATTTTCGATTAGTGTTGCCTTCACCATGACGATTAACAAGTAACAAGGCCAATCCTTGAGTATGTCTGGTCTGAAACTAGAAAATGCGTGTTTTTCTCATGTTCAATTGTACGTGACATGTTCGCGTATCCGCAAATTATTCACATTATTTATTCCTTATTTTTACTCAATTCCAACTAATGCAATAGAATAGATTAAAGTACTTGGTTTATGTACTTTTACTAAGATTTTTATATTATTATGAAGATTACTTAAAAAATTACTATTTAACTTAATATTTTTTGTCTTCATTGTATTGATTATTAACATTAAAATTTAGGACATATTTAATTCTGCCAAAAGAAAACATAACATTCATTAATAGTTAGGCGATACAAAGTTCGCCGGGTCAGATACAATAAAATATAACAGCTTTTTTAAATATTCTATTACCCACTAGAGGCGAGGAGAAGCTTTAATAATAAATTGAAGGTTTGATTACAATTGTTTTCATAATTTATTTTAATAATAAGTTAAAATTTGGTTATACCTTAATATAACGAAGGTGTTGCGACAACAGGGCGTAGTGATCGGCGACAACGTCATGAGGCATCCGTCGCATATGTTCTGCATGTAATCAACCTGCCGCTCTCTCACTACACTTGATAAGGCAAGACCATATCGAGGCTTACCGCCACTTGCATAACCTTTAACTACATTAGGCAAAGTTCAAAATGTAATTGCTCAAATGTGCATTTCATTAGGGCCAATGTTTTCATATTTATTATTACCAAATTTATTACACACACCTAAGATCTATTTCTAAAATAGTTATATCTATACATTGAAAAAAATTGTCGTAAACTTCCAATTAAAAGAAATTATGCTTGCTTTTTCTACGGCTTAGATATTTCTTTTATTTTCTGAATATAATAATATAGTATTTTACCTGGCATATCTGTGGCCACTATTTGGACATTATATCCAAATAAAACATAATTTCCACTGATTGCTAAAGGTCTCTACGACGAATAGAAACATTCATTATTTTTAATAATATATAAAAAATTGCATGGAAATAATAAGTACATGTCAAAATATATTTTAAAATTTAAATTATACATTAAATAAATCCAAGAAATGCAAGACTCTTATAAGTAAAGAATTTAAAACGTGATTATTTGTTCAGCTATAAAAATAGTTTCGTTCTCTTGTTCTTGTATTATTTTGATTTCTGTAATAATTAAAAGCCAATTTACCTCTTTAAGTAGATTGCTAAATAAAATTCTAGATCTCTGTAAAAGTAGTTCATGTCTGTCACGTTTTCTTAGAAATATCTTAAATTCATACTAAAATAGTAAAAAAGTAGTAAACATTAAAACTGCAGAATTATAAATTTAAAAATTATATATATGTATATACATTTAACATATACAATTACATATATATATGTATATATAATTTTAAATATGTAACTGTAATAAATATAAACAACTAAAACAACTGTGTGATTCAGTCGGTGTAATACAAAAGCAACAAAAACTGCTACACGCCTGTATAATTGTCCAAAATGGAATAAATTAATATAAATAAACCACAATATCATAAATTGCATTTACAGATGAACCAATAATGTAATGTCACTAAGGACTAAAGCCGATAATATCATATTAATATAGTGCTAATTATGAATAGGATAATCTTAAATTCTTTTCCTAGTGCCAATTTCAAATTCTAAAAAATTACCTCATTTTTGAGCCTTTCTTCGTTCCAATTTCCTATTAATACGGAATTACTAAAGGTCATTAGGTATTTTCAAAAGTAGATATATATTTTTACATTTATATATTCGAAAGAAACTTTAAAATAATCGTCACGTGAATCTTTTGCCATTGATACTTTTTTATATTTTATACAGAATATCATAATAACCTCCTTTGTGTAAACAATGGCCCAAAAAAATTGTCTAATGCTTATAAATGTTACAAGCACAATACATTTCTTTAAAAATATTACAAAAGTTTTTGCTGCTAGAAAAACATGACCTCACAATTACTAATGCATATGAAAACTTAATAATTCATTTCATATTGATATGACTTTCATATTCGATGCGGAGCAAGCACAAAGATTCACTAACTAAAAACACGATAATGTTCAAGTGCAAGTTACTTGTCCTTCAATATGAACTGAAACAATAAGCTGGAAAGCGACAACACTAGAAGAATGTTAGCTATATAATTTACAAACATCAATTATAGCGCCATCTAGTAATCCTGTACAAAAGCTTATGGTGGGACGTTCTATTAGGGCCTATTCAGATGATTGTAAAGTTTTATTGATTTAATTTTCTAACTAATACTTTACCATGAGCATGAATATTTTAAATACAGTTACTATAGAAAGGTATTAAAAGATTTGCACAACATACAAAGAAGTTAAAATGTAGGTATTTGTTATACGTACGAATAATACAAGGGTATTACGTATGAATACACGAAAATGTCATTAAACCACCACATTAAATGAAATTATAATAATACAGAATACTTCTATCAATTGATACTCTGACAGTACAATGTTGACTTCAAAGTGTAACATCTATGACAATGCCTGGTAGTTTTATTCAAGAATAAATATATACAGGCACTCTGTGGGGTTCAGCAGGCTTATAATAAAGTTCATGCTTTGATTGCAATGTCCATGATGACTTTCCTATATTTTTGGCATTGCTTAAATCGAAATAAATATAAGGTAAGACAAATGCTATTTAAAAACAATAATACAATATTTCACAAATGAGAATAGTGCCGTAAAGAAACAAATAAATATATATAATGCATAATCCTAAATATAAAATTAGACAGAATTTAAGACTTCACGTAAAAATAAATTTAGATAGCAACGTGCATAAACCCAATAAGAATGTTGCAAAATCTCCCGACCCTTAACTCAGCAGACCAGAGCAATTTTTCATACTTTAGGTACCTAAAACTATTGGACTGCTTAACACCTCCGAGCTTTATAAAAAATTCTGCATGTAACTTTTGTCGTAATTTGATGACTCAAAATGAAGATAGCATTTAATCATAAAGATTTTTAAGGCTACAAATTATTGATACACAAACCGATTGCACTGTAGATAAAATTTAGTCAGTTATTAAATAAAGATAGGAATTAACATCGATTTTCGTTTACAACCTATACCAGAGGTGGCTACCTGCGGCTCGCGAGCCACATGCGGATCATTGCATGTGAAGCTGCGACTGTTTACGCAAATATTATTTATTATATAAAAAAAACTAAAAAGTACTACTATTACAATATATATATA
>DWQX01003804.1:0-16625 GCA_018245475.1 Pharmacophagus antenor
CGAAAAGTTAGTTTAAATAATATATATTTTTTTTATTAATAATAATGGCAATTATTGTAGTTTTTAAATTATTTTATGTTACATAACGAGTTCCCTAATTAATAAGGTAAATAAATAATTTGTAGAGCACTAACTTTTGGAGTTTTATTCAATTTTTTCAAGGTGGTCTTAAACTTTTGGCCGGCAGTGTACGTATGAACAAAATTAGCTCACGCACTTATTTGATAACTCATTGTTTAATTAATGACACGATAAGAGCCTTTTTGTTATAATAAAATAATAAAGTTCTTTTTGTACCGTGTTAATTGCAGAGAGGTAAATTACTGTTTTTTAGTTATACTATATTGTTTGAAATATATAAATGGGCACTTATTTTTGTATACGCATATTAATTATTCAATTTATCACAAGCTTCACTAATAACACTATATAGTATAGTTTTACTGGCACTGTTGTGAAATATGATAACAAATGACTAAATGATTACGTTTTAACATTTTGCAATGTAGAGTTTATTGTTTTATTTGTAATTAAAAACGGTTCGATCACGATTGTGGTTTTTGCATTGATAAGTGTTTTAATGAGAATTTGCAACTGAATTTTGTGTGTAACTCTCCGCTTCTTTCGGTAAGGATTAACGCATCATTGAATAAATATCTGTTTGAATTTTATTTAAAAGAATAATGTTTTTATTTGGCAATATTTTTGACAAAACTTTGGTTTCTTTAAATATTACAAATAAAATGTCAAAATTAAAGAAGAAAAATTATATTATTTAGAAGGATTTATACTTTTCTTGATATAGTTTAACTCTTCAAAAAGTCACAGAGCACATTATTTATTTTACGTAATTATAAATTTATACATGAATAGTTAAATTAATCAAAAGTTATCTTTTATTTATTGCCGTTTTTCAAATGGATTCGTATCATTACCGATTCTTGCTAATACATTCGTCGACGATACATTGTCTTGCGACCTCGCGACCTCCAGACCTCCGCTGGTCACACATTGTTCATTAAAATCCGGTAAAAAAATTAACAATATTCAGTTTTATTAAATATCGCTGTAGTATTAAATTATAGACTAATATATTGACGGTCGACTGGCGATCTCCGGCGATCGTGTCCGTTCGAAATCGAGCTACAGCTTGATAAGCTTATCGGTGGTATTAACGAGTAAACAACACATATCATATTCGTAATAACACAATAACACTAGAGGCGGTTGTTCGTCGGTACATTCGAGAGAAAAAATCATTCCATACGTTAATATGTTTAGTTACACTTTAAACACAATTGAACATGTTAGTTATTATCGTGAAAATTCTATACGGTGTGATGTGGATCCAGTTAGTGTTCGGTGCGTATTTGGCCTGGTCATTTCGATACAGTTTTAAAACATCGTGACTATGGTGAACGAGATTATTGAAAATAATTCCGGAACGTTAAGGTAGTTTTTGTTTTTTATATTATATTTCTCATATTTTACCTTGAGTTGGCACAGCTAAAAGAAGCCGTATACCTAAAAGAAAAATTCGCTCTGTGAACTTTTTATAATACGTCATCGTTTTTATTTATTTATAGCGGGTATCCTCATAAAATGATCATGTCAACCTACCTAAATTAACTTTTACATGTTTTCCTTGAACATTCTCTTTCATCCTTTTTTTATATTTCTATAAGGAAGATTCCTTTGCAAAAGTTTTGGATCACGTGTTTTCTAAAACACTTAGCTTAAGTTTAAAATAATTACATACAACTTTACTACATATTACAAAATATAATATTTCGGAATTACTGAATATAAAATTGACAGATTTTCTCCTAAATACACCTTAAAAGACTGCAAGGGAAAAATATTCAAAAAACGCTGTGGCATGGAACCTGTTAATTACATATAGGAAAAAATATCTTTCATTTTGTGTTCTTCTTATTTACATTATACATTTCTTATATAACTTTGTCTACATTTACGATATAATTTGGATAATAATATCACCGGCATTTTTATTTACCTGGAGGATATTTGCAATATAAACAATTTGCATTTCATATTTTTATATACAACGAAGCGAAAAGACGCTGTAACAATGAGGCGTTAATTAAGATGTTCTCATGCCGCATTGCGCGCGTCGCCTTGAAACGTAACGCGTCTCGTTTGTACTTGTTATTTTGCTGTATTCAGCATCCTTCAAACAATACAACTATGTTTTTTTTATCGTTTACGGGCTAACACTTGTTCTCGATTTCACCTTGATGTTGTGATAAATAGGCCGTAGGCGGTGAAGCGAACATAAATTGAAACGCATCGGTGTTCCGGACAAAATAATGTATGGACACTATCCCTTGATAAAATATCACGGTATCTGGCCAACACTCATCATCACCATCATCTGCCGACAGAGCTCCACTGTTATACACAGATATCCCACAAGAACTCCACACTGATCGGTCCTACACTGTCCGCTTTCCGCGCTACTATCATCAATTCTTCGGTTCGCTTTATGGAATGCCTGAAGTATATTAACTGTAGTAATATTAGTTAAATTGGCTCTTTACTTATTTAATAAATTAATATTACTATAAACTGTTTAATATTGTAAAATAACATCTAGCCATAGCCAACGTTGCAGTTCTCACTCAATTACTAGTTTCTATATCAACTAAATTCTAATTAATAATTAACTCTTATACCATGGAGATTTTTATAACAAGTTTTATAGTTATTGTAGTATTTTTTTTAAAGTTGACAGCTCTTTCGCAGATTGCTGTCGGTCGCAGCACTCGGGACCATAGTATTGACGTGGACCTAAGCTTGGAAGGTCCGGCAGCCAAGGTTTCCCGTAAGCAGGCTACGATACGGCTACGTAATAGCGGAGACTTCTTTATGTCCTCAGAAGGCAAAAGGCCTATATTCGTTGACGGCCGCCCTGTGCTCCAAGGAAACAAAGTGAAACTTAATCATAACAGCGTCATAGAGGTTTGTAGCTTTATACTAACTATCTGCGATCGGAAGATTCCGCTTCGAGCATTAAGGTCGCCGGTGTACTAGTAATGTCACATTTTAATAGAATCAATGTAAAAATAGTAAAAGTCGTTGACAGCAAAGGGTTAGAATTGTCCAATAAACCATTAAAATCTTTTAGAATTAATGAGTATACAGATACGTTTATTGATGAATCAATAAAAAGTTGTTCTTATACTGAGAAACAATAACTCCATCACAACGATAGTAAGAACAGTTTCAATAAAGTATTGGAAGACGTGGCTATATTTCACTTATTATTTTAAACACATCGATAACGTTAAAAAAAATTTCTACAGATCGCCGGCCTTCGATTTGTGTTTCTCGTCAACCAGGATCTTATATGTGCTATTCGTCAAGAAGCAGTTAAGGTAAACATACCTGTGTAATAGAGGCTAATAAAGAGAATTATTTGAATAAATAAAGCATTTTTATTTGGAACACATTTATTTGGTCAATTTTAGAACATTTCTCAAAACTAGTTACCACTCAAAAACAATATACCCATTAAAATATTTTTTTTATTCCAAACACACTGCACTATATACAATACGTTATAGCATTCTTATATTTATAGCGAGTGTGTGTGTTTGACAGTAGTTATTGTATATTAAGTCTATCACGAAACACTATCACGTGCGTTACTGGCATAAAAGATATGCATTAACGTTATACGACGTAAAATATATTTATAGTAACTATAAACAAATGTAGTTTTTTCCTTAACCCTTAACTAAATGGTGCTTTAACCGCATTAAAATATTTATCATTATAAGAATGGCTAACGATGTGCGAAAAAAACTAAACTTAACAAACCAATCAACAGTGCGTAACAAACGTACAAGTTTTTTAAAAATACACAAGTGTAATTAACAATTTAAATATTTAAAAACGGCATAACGCGTTACGAAGAATAAAAAAGTCGCAAATTATAGCATTAATAAGAAGTTTAAAAGTTCTTTAACTATATAAATACACGAATACGGCGCTGAATCACCAAAACAAATAAATTTTGGCTTGTTACTTTACTTACAGTTTATGAGCATGCTATAATTTGCAGTTTAACTTCAAACATTTTAGACATGACGAACATAATTATATAATTAAACAATATCTCTATACACGAGCAAGGTAAAATAATACCTTTCTATATTTTAAAACTATTAAATCTAGCCTTACAATAACCCCGTTACTATTATAGTAAATTCTAAATTTAATAAATAAACAGTCAATGAAAAATTTATACAGGCATAGATTGAAGTAAATACATTTTAACTTAGCAACTATCCTTAATAAAATTATCTGCAGAGGCAACATTCGCTAAAAGGTAAAAGCACATTTTTGGTATATTTATTCAACACCCTGTATACAGTATAAAAATAGTGTATCAATTGTTACATGATTTAGGCACGAAACACGCACAAATTTAAAACTGAAATCGCCTTTATTGTGAGATCATTAGACGGTTTCCAAATACAGACATTTCTTTGGGACACGGTGATTATTAAAAAATAAAAACATTAAAGTTTTGTACATTCATAAAAAATGTTTAAAACGTTTGCTGAAATCGCGCGCACTATGCTTTTTTAATACCAAGTGTTAAGTCACTTCGTTAAAACCTATTACACCCATCCATAGTTTTAATATAAATATTTTTGAAATTTGAGTAGTTAAAATTTTATAAGTTCAATAGTAAGTATATATCATGGAAGCTAGACAGTGTACGAGAGTTATTTGATATAATGATATTATAATACTGAAAATCTTTAAGTCTACTTGATTGGTCTTTTGATATTTAAGAGCAATTCAATATGTATTAAAATTCCAATAATAGTTATATTACCATGGATTTGGTTCTTGGTCATGTTTTTTTAATATATTTTATAGTAACTATAAAAACAGTAAAGTTTAAAGGCACTATACGATACATTTCACCATTGATATATTAAGCAAAATGTAAGTTTTACATTAAAAACCAAAACGAGGCACTTTTAGATATACAAGCAAGGTATAACACCTTTAAAATACTATTTAAGAAAAATAAAATGGCAACGGCGAAAAATAACGGTGGAATGTCATTGCTTTCCTATACATGAAAACAGGGATGTAACCACATCGTGAGTATTAACGTTCCTTTTACTTTCCAACAACACAGCAACACTTCAAAAAGACTAAATAGAAATTCTATAAACTTGTATAAATATGTCATAATTAAAAAGCTCTACAATAAATATAGTGCACTCTTTGTACTTTTATACGATATTAATAGTGTATTTTCTTAAACTAAATGTGCTTAAAACTTAGGTGAGCAATATTTGACCGCCAATAGCTAGTGGCTGCGGCCATAACAACTTTTCCAGTAACAATTATTCTTTCTGCACACATTGTGTATTCCTTCAATAATTAACACGTTTACAAAAAGTGATCCCGTGTGTTACTTAATTCTTAAAAATATTGACAAAATAGATATAATATAAATTACCGAATAACGTGCTGTTTTATTATGAATATCAATTTAATATCTCTTATCCTATGCCGTTAAAATGCGATAACTCTTTTATAGATATTTTAGGACGTTAAAAATTTTCTCGAAATATCAACAATAGTAGTTTTATTTAAGAAAATGTTATGTACAGTAATATGTACAAATACGTGTGCAAAATAAGCATATAATATACATATCTTTTTTTAAATAACGACTTATGGAATGATTAAAAAAAGAAAACTATAGATTAAATTTAAAACAAAATAACAGTAACACAATACAGATCTGTTCAGATTGCACTACAAATAAAGTACACAGTACCTAAATATTTCTTTGTTTCATAATCACATACAAATTTTGGCTTTAATGCTATATCTACTAAGTTGAAAATCAAAATGGGGTAAGCAATGGATAACTAATGTATGGGATATAAAGTACGTTTTTAACAAGAGACCATTTACAAGTGGTGGGATATTCAAAAAAATAGCCATTATGGCTAAATTTTGTGATATTGATCAGTTCAATGGAACGGGACTTAAACAAATTACCCTAGTAATTATGCTTTAATCTTATTGTATACTTTAGTTTTCCGGAAGATATGTCTTCTAACTTGGGTTGTGTTATAACAAATCTTGCATTATTAACTGATTTATATTTTCTAAATTTTTCAGCTAAGACATATGTATTTTTTCTGTGACTGAATATGGCTTTAATTTTATTATTCAGTGCCATTTTGTCAATGAAACAGTTTTTTTCAATAAATACCCATGGTTGCCATTTCCTACCGGTCAAATCGGGATTAAAATCTTCTTTATTGTTTGAAGTGCTTGTGTAGTGAGCGCCATTTTGATTTTTCTTTATAACTACTTTAGGAATAGAATGTTTGTGTTTTTTATTCTTTTCTTTATGCATTCTGATTTGAATCTCATCTATACTTTTAAGGACATCTTCAAATTTTGGTTTAGTTTTCTTTGGGTAGCAGCTTTTAAGAGAATTATTACATTTATTTATTGAATTATCAGACTTTGTTTTATCTTTGGAAATCTTTAGTATTTTCAGTTTATTTAGACTATGTTGAGGCAGAGGAAGCTTAACTTTAAGATCACATATAGTTTCTTTTAATGGTGGAATGTATTTTTGTGCTGCCTTAGTAATAAGAGGTCGTTTTCTTGATAAGCTGTTAATGTTACTGACTAATTCTTTACTCTCGGATAAATCATTTCTAAACATGTCTGTAGTTTTTGCACTAAACTCATTTATTTGCGAGGATATAGATCCATTACAGTTTGTTATTTTTAACAGAATACCACAGCTTTTTTCTTCAGAAGTTGTGGAAGATACTTCAGGAGAGCTAGAACTTGAATATTTGGGACTTTCAATATTATGTTTATATGGATTCGCATAGTCACATGTTGATTCACATGAATGCACTAAATCGTATTGTGTCGGTTCATAATTGATTTTTGATGATTCATATAAATTTTCGTAGCTGTCTGACTTTGAATATTTATTTTCACATTTAACGATACTTTCAGAAGGTAGTACCATTTTCATATTATCGTTATTCATTTTTTTGTTTAAACATAAAACATTTTCTTTTGAGTTATAACATTTTTCATTAGATAATTCATCGTTGTCGTTAGATTCCGACAGTATTTTTTCTAAAGAATCATTATCATAATATCGATTACTCTCATCTGAATAATGTGACTCCCTACGGATTAAGGTTTTCTTAAGGTCCACTTTCGGTGTTCTACACATAGTTTCCTCTATTTCTGTTTCACCACTACACATTTCATTACCATAAATATATTTTATTTTTTCAATGTCTTCATTGTCACTGTAAATTAAAGAATTAATTTTTCCGTCGTTTTCACTTTGTAATACGTTATGTTCTTTAGGTGAAGATGAAGGATTAAAAATAGTATCTTCTACAACATCGTCACTAAACACGGTTTCTATACAAGCGACATCTTCTATACAAGGGACATCTATCCAAGCTTCTTCTCCATAAGCTTCATTTTCAGAATGTTGGTCTATGGTATACTCATTAGTGAAATCATTAACAAATTCCACATTATCGCTATTAAATTTTGCTTTTAAATCTTCATTTACAGGACTTAGTACATTACTACAAAAATTATCTGTAAATATAACTTCTCCAGTTGTGAATGTACAATCACTTTTAAATTCACTTTCAAATGCATCCTCAGTTATTTCAGCTAAACATATTTTTTGCGATTCAACATTTTCTTCAGTTAAAACACAAGAGTTATCAATAAGAATACAAAATGAAACGTTTTCTTCGTCATAAAAAGTAGAAATAGAGTTTCTTCTATTTGTTTGAACAATATTACAATTTTCGGGAACTTGGTTAGGTTCCATCATTTCGCATGGATTTATCTTTTTACGTTTTTTCGGAATTGTATAATTATTTTGCGAGTTAAAGACTTGGTGTTCATCATTTGAGTAAATATTTAAAGCAGAATCAGATAAAGATCGTTTTAAGTGAGCACGAGGATTATACAGCAGCTCTTCTTCTTTGTTTAAAAATTCTTTTCTTAACTCTTTATTAATTTGCCCTTCCTTATTTGTATTAAAATCAATGTAATTTGACTTAATATTTCGATCTTCACATTTAATATATTTAGTGCTCGATAAAACAGGCGTATCAACGCTAAGGTTACTGTTTGGACAGAACTTTAAACTGCAATCAGTATGTTTAGAGTTATCAAGATCTGATCCAGATCCTTCCAAAAGAAAAGAATTACTTATAATTTTTGTGTTTTGTATGTTGTTTAGATTATGCTTATTATTAGAAATTTCATAATCTTTATCAGAGTCTGATTTAACAATTTCAAGTAAACTGTGAAAATTAATGTCAAGATTTTCTGAATCCAATTGTTTATCTGAGCTTTCATTGCTCAAGAGTTGTTTCGGATTATTATTTACTGGTTGAGAAAGTAATGTTTCTAACTTTATAATATCAATATTTTTTTCATGCATAGACTCATTAATATGTTTACTGAAGCTTAAAATACTCTTATTTTTAGCAATTAATGACTCGTTATTTTTTTCAAGCTGAATAGATTTGTCATTAAATAGTATAAGGTTTTGAATTATGTAAGAATGCAAACGTTTTTTAAAGTCAATGAGTTTTGGTATTGAAGACGCGTTGTAATCTTTAATTATGTCTATTATTACATCTTCACTAATTTTGTCTTTATTGTCAGTTTTCTGTACGTCTAATAAAGTACTTGTGTTATTTTTGACAATATTTTGCGTTTGACTTTGTACAAGTTTAAGCTCTATATCAGAATTATCCTTGGCATTATCATTTACGTATTTCATATCAGCCTCGTAAGAAGTGTTATTTAAAGATGATTCTTCATCCAATTGTTTATTGTGTTCTTCTGATATTTTAGGCTGAACTATTTCAGGTTTTAATATATCAACATTAGTTAGACAATTTTCAAGGTAAATTTTATTAAAAGTATTTACATTTTCATCTTTTTTATTTAATATTGAATCTTCATCTGTTGGTGGATTAAGCAAGATTTTTTCTGGGCAATAATCAGTATTATCAAGTGAATTATTGGTTACCTTGTGAATTAAATGATTTTCTATTTTCATGATATTATTAGGAAAAGTATCATGTATGGTTGATGTTTTACTTAAATTTACATTGTTTGTATTATAAAACAAATCCTCTTGCGAAGGAAAGTCATCAGATTCTTTTTCATTTTTTAAGTTTTTGTTAGAATAAAATTCTGATACCGTGGTTTCGACTTCAGATTTCAAAAATTCTTCTTCATGAACACCTGTTTGCAAATTTATTTTATCATCATTGAATTTTAAGCATTCTTTAATATCACTAGATGTGTCGACGTTAGTAGCAAACACTATTAATTTGTTTTTGTCATATGTCTCAGATATCAAATCATCCTCAATGAAATTAAGTAATGGTTCAACAGCTATGTTTTCTTTAAGAGCGTAAGTTTTACTTGATTCTGTATTGCTTCTATTTAAACTAAAGTCAATAGCTGTATCTGTAGGTAATTCAAGTTTTCTCTTTTCGATGCCGATGTTATTATTTTCTTCGTTTCCATTTTTGGTAACTGAATTAAATTCGACAACACTCACAATTTCTTTTGTTAAACTGTCATCAATTATATTTTCTTCATTGCTTAAATCTGGATTTAAATTAATAGACTTATTATTGGATGAATTAGGATTAATCTCGTGAGTTTTCATTGTATCTGGGTTTTTAATAATGACACTATCAGTTCGGAGTTGTATTTTAGTTACAGTTTTTGATTGGTTGTCGTTTTGTTCGACATCCGTTTTTTTAATTTTCCGGTACTTACTCAATTTTGTAACTTCTTTATCAGTTTCAACACTTGAAGCAGTGTGTTCCACATCACGTGTAAGCGTGCTTTTGTCTTCAGATATATTATTATCTATTTGATCCGAGTTCAGTACAGGTAAATCTTTTACAGATGTCAAAGCTGGTTCTATGTTATTTGCATTAATAAACTGTTGATTAATTTCAGGAAAATTTAATTCTATATCATTATCTAATCTAGGCAAAGATGCTAAACATACGCTTGAATTGTATTCTAAATCTTGTAAATTGTAATTTTGTTTCATAGAGGTCATAGAATTCTCATTGGTACACTCTAAATTTTCCAAAGTACAACTAGTACCTACATTTCTGTCTTTTGATGAATCTTCACAATGTATATTTTGACCATTGTTAAAATTACTTATTTCAACTTTAACCTTTTCTACTTTTTGTGACTTACAAGGCTTTGAAGCAATTGGATTTGATATTTTTTCTATAATTCTTTCATCTAAAATTTTTTGAATAGGGGTTGCAATTTCAACATTTAACATTTTTGGACTACATGGTTTTATTTCAAAATTACATCCCACTTCTTTATGAATAACAGACTGACTTATTTTAGCTTCAACATCTAGTGGCGATATGGGTCGAGAAGTATTTATTTGATTTTTTGGAATATTATTTTTAATTTGTGTATGAAACTCTCTTTGTGGTTTTAAACTAAATATAGGAACATTTGATGATTCTATTGCTTCTTCAAATTGGTTAAGTAGTTCAATGTTATTGTAACCTTTAATATTTTCTGGTAATTTTGATATTTTTTGTATGTGATCATATTTGTCCAATTCTTCACTTGGTACATTTACCAATCCTAATACATAAAGCTGCTCTTGTTTATTTGCACTTTCGTATTGATTAGATATATTGTTGATGTCAGTTGTATCTTTTGAAGTGCTTTCATCCTTATTCTGCTCATTTGATTCATCATCTCCTTCATTCCACATTTGTAGAAATTGTCTAACATCTAAGCCTTTTTTTGCCTTAGAAATTTTATTGGAATTAGGAACTTGGGTTGCTATATTTCTGGGCACATGTCCATATCTATATTCCGGTGATTTGTAAAGGTGTTGTTCATTAGGGAACCCATTACTATGCAAGTCACTGACACTTCTTCCACTAGTTGTAGATGATTGACTTACATAACCACAATCATCTTGAGTAGTGTGTGTTTGTGAGGTGTCATTACTAGTATTAGAATCTGATGGAGAAATAGCAATAGTGTTTGGAGAGAAATGTATAGGATGTCTTAATAATGGATTATGAAAGTTAACTGCTGGATCTAAACTTCTAAAGTGTGGTAAATATTCATAGTTCTTCATTGGACCATACTCTTTTCGATAAAGTGGGTATTGTGGCAAACCATGCATATTAACAGAGGAGTAGTTTGGGCATAATACCTCCCCTTTTAAAGAATTTGAGTGATTTACATTATTTGAATAAACTGTTTCTGAAATGTGAATTTTTTTATGTTGAGCAGCCTCATAGTCTATATATATTTTGTTATTATTACTATAGGGTAATTTGTTTGCAATCATTGATTTAGGATTTTCTGATGGGTAAGAAAACATATTGTTTTGCATACAATTTGCTTGTAAGGGCCCATATGGAGGGTGAATAAGCGAACTACGATATGCCATGTTCAGGTTAGTTTGAGGACTGGCTCTTTGATACCCATCCATTATAGGCTCTCCCATTCTTCTATCGATATATTTAAGTGGAACTTGTGGATACAAAGGATAAGAATGTGCAGTGACAGTTTTCTGTGGATCAAATGAATGATTCGGAAATGGGGGAGGTGGGTGGAATGTATTTGAATAATTATTAACATAATCATACCTGCTTTGTGGGTACCTCCCTTTAGATGGCGGGTATGGTCTGAATCGAAGATTGGCATCTTGATAATGATGTTCAGGATACATTCGGCCAGACTCTTCATGAACTGTCCGGTGGGGTCTAATCATTGGCACTGGTCTAGGACCAGCACAACTAGGATAATCAGGATACTGGTAAAGTTCAGAAGCACCATAAGACTTTAAAGGTCGGACATTAACATTATTAGGTACCCATCCATGGGCTGCATTACGAGTAACTACTGGATTTCCATTAGACCCAGAAATTTCAGCAATTCTTACGTTTTTCTGTTCATTACACATTGTATTAATAGTATAAGGCACATCACAATATTTTGCTTCTGAAGACATATTTAACTTTACATTTTTTAACATTGCCGTGTTACGGTCCACAGGAAAGTTAGGATCATCACTTTTTTTAATGGAATTGTAAGGTGACACCATGATTCTTTGCATATTTTCTTGGAATGTTTGTCTAGGTGATATGTTTCTTATTGGTTGATATTCAGACATCTTATGTGGATAATCTGGTGGTTGGCGATATATGCTGTCTGGACAGGGCCAAGATTCAGGTGTATTTTTTTTCACGAAACCATCATTACAATTTGGCGAAGGCAATACTCGATCAGGTCCTATTATCGCACACGGCCGCGAGGTCTGTACATCCACTTTAGCCAATGAGTAACTTCCGATATCTTGGGATGGTTTATTTGATTTACTTTGTAGCGAATTGCCGCTCTGGGCGAACTTTGTGCAACCATCATTAATACGTGCACCCAGAGCAGAGTCCGTTCGCAAATCTTTAGCGTTCATGACCACTAAAGCCTGGGTATAGTTGATATTGATAAGAAGTCATTTTTTAATGTCGGGGACAACAGTTGTAACATTTACCTTCAACTGATTACAAGTTTATGGACCATCCTGAAATATAAACAAAATATCAACATCTATGTCATCTGTCAAAACACACTGCCACATGCACTTTAGAATTAATTACGCTAATTATAAGAGAATTTATACATTTCAGATAATAAATAATGTAACTTACCTCAAAAATGTCTTTAAAGATGAGACATCAATATTATTTCCTAGGCGACACCGATTTATTACGTCCCTGTTCCGTCGCCCATGTAAATCAGTATTGTTGCCTGTAATAAAAGTTAAGTAAACTTTTGTTACACTTTCAATCATCTTTGATGACAAGTTGTATTTTATTTTTCTTCCAAATGTTTAGTGCGTTTACTAAAATAAAAAGTTGAAATTTATTGAAATATATCATTAGGGAGTACAAAACCGTTTTAGAAAAGTAAATAAAGGCTTTAGTGTTTCAAAAGGTATAAAGAAATCTTTACACTCATAGAAATAGACGAGAATTTTCCAAAGATAATCTGTAAAAAAATTGTAATCATTAATACCTTATTTTTTTTATTAATGTTATTATGCAGTGGTTAATAACTTCTTGGTTTTTATCTATTGACTTACAAAAATGTCAATGTCAATTATTCAGTGTTGCATGTATACGCAATAGAATTTCTTATTGAATCTGGTTGGTTAAGATAGGTTAAGAACACGTCATGTTAACAGTCACAGATGACACAGTATGACTGATTTTTGACTGTTCTTTTATGTCAGTTTCATCCTTCGTATTGACAGTAACTATTTATTTTGTCAAATTAAGCTATAGAACAGAACTGAAGAAAAAGTTTTATGATATAAGATCGATTATTTGACTTATTATGCAGTATCTATCGCTTAGTTCTATCCTATCATTACTGTTAGCCATATATATCATTCATACGATATGGACTTTAGCTGAAATTTTCATACCGCCTGTGTGTAGTCGTGGCGAGAGATGTTTTTCGTCTTATTTGATTTCAAATCCTGTACAACATTTAGTTTTATTCACATCTCTAAAGGAATTCCCTCGCCCGGGTGGTTACTCTCCAGAATCTCTAACTAAAGTTCATACTTCATTCAAAATTGATTACCTAAGTCCAAGTACTATGTTAGTAATGATGACTAATTTTTAGTTTATACATTATTTAGGAAATAGCTACATATTCTTCCTTCATTATTGACAGAGATGTGAGCCTTAAAATACCACGGAAAACTCGCAATAATGGCACATTATACATGCATGCTGTGTTGCTGGATGAAAGCCGGTTGTATAAAGAGTTCAGCGAGCTTCGCGAAACGGAGTCAATGCATACAATACCTCTAATAACGTATGTGGAACCCCAAGCCGAAACTTTTAATTTACTTAAACATAAGGTAAGTTCTTTGAAATTATAGGAATTGTTTATTTTAATTTTTAACTCGAACATAAAAATAGACAGATGACCTTTTTTTAGTGTGGTTTATGAGGTAAATTAATTGGATGTCATATATATATATATATATATTGTCATATATATATGTATATGTAATTTTTCAATAATGCAAGAAAAATGTGACAAAATTACAATTTAAAATTGGCTTAAGATGGTGAATAATATTTGCATTCTGAGCTACTGTTAAATTCATAGATGTTACCTTCTGTAAATAACTCTTGTGACAGAAATTTAAATAATATTCTAATTTACCACTGATAGTGATTAAAAAGTACACTATTGTAGTACTTGTATTGTAAAAAAAAATAGTATTTAATATTGTTACAGATGGAATCAGAAAAACCTATTGAGAAAAATATTAAACCTTTTTCACATATATCAACATTAGTTCCCCTATCTATTTTAACTGATAAACTAAGTCTTCCTGCCAAAATCCCTGCTGAATTACTGCCATATTTAAGGTATTTGAGTTATTACATATTTATGATATTAGATTGGCCCATTAATCTAATCATAGTAATCCTGACTTTTACACCAGGGGTTCCTATAGGTGCTGCTTAGCTAATCTATTTCAGGATCTACACACTATGTGTGAAAAGTGTCCTAGATATTTATTTCTATTTAATCCATTGACTTCCTGCTCAGTTATCTATTAATAAATAAATTAAAAAGAAAAAAGTGTTCAAGACTATTTTTTCATAAAGATAATTTTCTGTTTTGATAGTAAACCCTTTAAAGCTAAAAAATTAAAGCACATTATGAGCCTATGGTCTGGGGAGTCACATCAATAGTAATCTGTAGTCTAATAGTGTCATATATATATAATTTGGGTTTAACTTTATATTCTAGCTACAAAGTTTAGTGCTTCTATATACATTTTGAGTCCATATTTAATAGATATTTTTATCATTTTATATTCCTTATAAAAGTGTTAGTGTATAACATAATAGGTAGATTATTATGTTGAAAATCACTTTTATAAATCATTTGTTTAAGATACTTAATGGGTTGATGTTAATTAGCAACCACAATATAAAAAGTTATAATTTCTTCTTCAGAGTCCGAAATGGAAAATTTCTTCCTATTATAATGCATAATATCTTAAAATCAAGAATTTCACATCTGCAATTATTGAATAACAGTATGTCTGAAGTAAATATCACTGTTTCTGTAACACCCACATCATATGGCTCTTTACGACTGGCATTACATATGCGTTTGGCATTGCAACAACTACACAATCTTGGATTTAGTGAAAAGGATATTGATGATGTAAAAGGGATATTTGAAGACACAAATCTGTATTTATTATCTGCTACTATTTTAATAGCTAGTTTTCATGTGAGTAATTACCTGGTCTTTATTTTACAAGAGAAAGAATGTAGTGGTCTCACAAATGTATTGCAATCCAAAATGCAAGATATATTTTTAGTTTTTACTTGAAATATCTCTGCGATTAACCCAAAAAAAATTATGAGAAAGTACTGCAGTATTATCAAAATTAATAATTATTTGTAATAATTTTTTTCACTATGACATGCTTTAATGACGAGAAAAATACAAAATTATGTTATTATAAATAATATACATATTTCTTTATTTTTATAGTGCAATTGCTTTGTGCACCAGTAAATCTATATATATTTTTTGATTTAATGAAGCACTGTAGTGGCAGAACATTCATCTGATGTTAAGCAATACCAGTATCCATAAATAGAAGGTGGCTTGAAAAGATTTTTCGATAAGACCACATTTTAACATGTTAAGATTCATGCACATCAACTAGCTACAACACTTTTCAAACTGGAAAACGATAATGTTTTCATATTATTACTTGGCAGTAGATGCCTGTCTAACACTACCTATAAATATTTCAGCAAATTAAACATTGATGAGTGGTAAGTCTTTTTAATTGTCTGCATGGCACAGTGGTTAGAGGCTCCTTTTGTGAACGCAAATGCCCGGGTTTGATTCCTGTGTCATATGTATAGTAGCGTCTGGATGGCGATAAGTCATGGATGTGAGAGCCTGAGTGCACTGGGCGAGCGCTCTCTTCTATCTACAGTCCCATTGTCACTTAACATTATGTTATATCCATGTTCACTTATTGCTGATAAACAAAGGGAATATACCATACTTGAAAGTACTAAAATGTTATATTGTACACAGCTATTATTCGACTTCCTCGCTTTCAAGAATGATGTGTCATTTTGGCGAAGGAAGCGTTCTTTAGCTGGCCTGTCTGCGCGAACTGTTTTGTGGCGAGCATTTTCTCAACTAATCATTTTCTTCTACCTGCTCGATGAGCAAACATCTCTCCTAGTTCTCGTTCCTGCAGGCATCAGTGCAATTATAGAGGTAATTAAATCTAAAATTCTTTTTGTATAATGTATTCATACAATGTTACCTGTCACAAGTGATAGTGATAGATTACTATCTGAAAGATTATATTAGTACATGAATTATTAGCCCATTACTTAGTTATTAGCATAGTAAGATCGCTAAAGATCTAATGTTTATCTTAATAT